>ML777477.1:501705-524623 GCA_009831015.1 Picea engelmannii
TATACTTTTCCTTCTAATTCTCCGTTGAGTTAGGTTAACTCCCAGGGTTAATCTTCTATTCTTCTATTGAGTTATCTTTTACTCCTTTATCCTTTTCCTTTCTTAAGTCAACTTAAAAATATAACTTTTAACTTCTTGACTTTTCACCTCCTCAATGTGAGACTATGACCTAGTGGGGGTGCCCAGGCCACTAAGTCTCCTCATCACCTTTCTAAGAGGTGGGGGACATTACAATTGACATCATGCATTTCAATGTCCAAAGAAGAAGAAGAGAAAAATAATGACATAGACAACAACATCAGTAGAGACACATCTAGATGAGTTTCAAACGAATTTTGAGAAGGATTTCTCACTGGTTTCTTCTATTTCTACTAGCACAACTACTAGGACTGCATGGTACTTGGATAGTGGTGCATCTTATTATATGACAAAACAAAAGAATTATTTAGCAGTCTGACAGAGAAGGACTTAGATGTTCATGTGGAGCTTTGTGATGATGCCAAGTATGCATTGAAGAGAGAGGGAATAGTTAGGTTCCATCTTGAGTAAGGAGGTTCATTGGATGCTGAGGATGTTCTTTATGTATCAGGACTAAAGAAAATGTTTCTGTCAACATCAGCTATGGAGGACAAGGTTTTTCCCATTATGTTTGAGAGAGGGAATGTACTCATATGTCTAGAGAAAGCTAGCCCATACAAAAAATTGGTCGTTGGGGTTAGAGAGGGCACTTTATAGAGGTTGCAGCGCAAGTTTGTTTAGGATTTGGTACATGATAGTGACAACCTATGTGAGCTATGGAAGAGGAGGTTGAGACACCTACACTACAGAGAATTATTGATTCTAAGGGGGATTGTTACAATTCTTCTAGAGTTTAGTATTGAGTAGCGGGGAGGGTGCAGAGGGTGTGCACTTGGAAAGATTGTCAAGGCTTCTTTTCCAAGTAGTAAGAGTAATTCCAAGGGGATCTTGGATATTATACATTCATATGTGAGTAGGAGGATGTTAGTAGAATCAATGCAAGGAGTGTCATACTATGTGACATTCATTGATGACTTTTCCCGGAAAACCTAGATCTTATTTATCAAGACCAAGGATGAGGTCTTTAGTCAGTTTCAAGTGTCCAGGGCTTAGGTGGAGAACCATATATAAAAAAAGATCAAGTTCTTGAGGTCAGATAATGAGGGAGAGTATACGTTTAATGACTTCAAGGAATTCAGCAAGGAGAAATGGATCAAGAGGGAGGTGACAATCATATACAACCCTCAACAAAATGGGGTTGCAAAGAGAATAATTGGTCCATCATTAGTTCTACCAGGGCTATGATACATGATCAGGAGTTTCCCATGTTTATTTGGGTAGAGGCATGTAACATGACAATGTATGTGAAGAATAGGAGTCCTCACAGAATATTGGGGGACAAGACTATGAAGGAGGCCTTCTCAGGGGTGAAGCCATATATAGGAAATTTGAGGATCTTTGGTTTTCCAGACTATATCCATGTGCATGTGGAGAAGAGGATAAAGGTGGAGCCTTCAAGACAGAGGGGTATATTTTTGGGGTACAACGAAACCTCAAAGACATACTGGATCTTCAGTCCATCAAAAAGGAACACAATTGTGAGTAGAGATGTTAAGTTCGAGTAGAACATAGAGTCTAGGATACCTTTGGATCTATAAGCAGTGAAAAATGATGAGGAGAAGTAGGTTTCAAAGGATGATTAACACTCAACATCTCATACTTCAGGTGTGGATGAGGATTTAACCCCTTCTATACATGTCAGGAGACTTGGGTGGCTATTATAGACATTGAGGAATGTTGTTGAGGCTCCTAGGAGTGTGGTCAGAGAGCACAAGCCTCCAAGGAAGATTTATAACTATGTGGCACATATGAGTATCATCTTTGAGCGATCTCGCAAGAGAACACGATGCTATATCATCAATGTATGCCTCAACTATGTGCTTCAGGTCATGAAAAGAGAATGACATGGCCTATTGAAAGGTAGCTCCAACATTCTAAAGGCCAAAAGGCATCTTTAGATAAGCAAAGTTCCCCCGAGGACAAATAAAATTCATTTTATGTTGGTCCTTGGGTTTGATTTGAATCTAATTGTATCCCGAAAAATCATCCATGAACAAAAAGACTTCGCAGCCCGCACATTCATCCACAATCTGTTCGATAAACGAGGTTGGGAAATTTTCTTTCGCGCAGACCTTATTCAAATTGTGTAAATCCATACAAACGCGAATCATGCCCTGTTTCATGTTGATTGGAACCAGGTTTGACACCCATTATGTCAATTGTATGGGGTAGATCAAATCGTCTTTGAACAATTTCTCTACTTCTGCCTTGATTGCTTCCGCTTTTTGAGGATTGACTGGACGAAGCTTCTGTCAGACTAGTTTGGCATCAGGATAAGTCATTATTTCATGTTTGAAAATTTGTGGGTCGATGCTTGGAATCTCCTCGTAAAACTAGGAAAAAACAGTGGGGAACTCCTTGAATAATTCGGTTTAAATTTGAATCTCTTCGGGGGAGAAATCCGCTCCGACGAAAATATTCTCCATGACTCCAATGGTTATGGAGATAAGTATTGGAATTGTTGTAGAAATTCTTTCCATGTTACCCTCGGCATAAACTTCGTTCATATCTAGAGGATTGATAGGACAAGGGCTATCTCCATTCACAGTCAGAACAAACTCTCCCACCTCTACTCTCCTAATCTTAGGAAGAAAATAAGATCTATGATGTAGATCATCCCAAGGTCTATCGGGACCAGTCATTTCCTCGAGAATCACCTTGTCGAAGGGAAAGACCAAGTCTAAAGGATCTTGAGTGGAAAGGGAATCTTGAGCCCAAATAGGCTCGAGAACTGGATCTAACTCCTGTGAGGGAGCTGGATCTGGGTCGTTCGAGGCTTGCTGGACAATGTTGTATAGAACCTTGGCCACATATAAGGGCATGGTCATCCCAAGGTTCTCTATCCCTTCCATCAATGTCGATGGGGAAGGTAAAGTCCACGGGTCATGAAAGTATCTCGTTATAAAAGATGACACTTGGAAAATTGCAACCCTCGGCTAGTTGGGAACAACCGATATGAGATTTACATCATTAGAAGGAAACGGGTAATCAAAAGTTCCCATCAACGATGGAAACAAACTAGCACCTAAGTTGACAGTGCCCGGATGCGGGTTATCAATCATCAGGACCATGGAAGCCCCCGATGAAGGGTCAAGACAAGAAAAGGACAACTGGCCGATGGTCACTATTCAGCCCTCATGCGGAAAGCATAAGACCCGAAAAATCATGGCAACCACTGCATGTATCGCATAAGTCCAACTCTGACCTAATAAAATATTGTAGTCGAGAGGCGCATCGACTACTTAAACTTCGACACACACAGTTTTACCACCTAACTGCACCGAGAAATGAGGAATTATTTTGTGTGGTCTAAACGACTGACCATCAAAAGTTGTAAGCAACATAGGCGACGAAGAAATCTCAGGTTGACCAATGGCCTTCCAATATGCCAATGACATCACACAATTCAAGGCACCCTCATCAACCATTGTACGAAAAATGTTTCGTGTAAGATATTTTGTGGTGTAGGTCAGTACTATCTAAAAGGAAACATGGTGAGGAAGACGAGGCTTTAAGTTGGTTGGATCGAAAATGATCGCACCTGGGTTACTAGTCTATGTCGCTCCCATGGTAGACAATAAATATTTTCTTTATGAGGGGAAGCTCTGGAGGACCTCCATAGCTGACATCGCGCAAGGGGTCTGTGTCAGATCCTCCACGATGGAGTAGTTTTGAGTGGCCTTCGCATTTGGATTCTGGGAAGCCTTCTTAAACATACCTTTAGGGATGCGAGTCATCATTTCTCCCATTGCCTTCTCAATTTGGAGATGATTTGATGGGTTAGTGGGTTCATTTCCCTTCTCGACAGATTTCGATGTTCCGTACACATGAGTCCTGGTCCATAAATGAGCATCGACGTTCATCATGTAAATTTTTTCGGCTGGGTTCTTAGTGGTAGGCATGGGGGGTCCCTGACATCCCCTTGCCACGCTTGTGGATGCGGAAGCCTGAGCCATATTTTTCCCTTGTGGAAAAGGGTTTGTCAACACAATAGGTTGTTGTTGTGTTAATAGCTTATGGGCCTCTACAAGATGAGGGCATAGGTGAGTCAAGTGGTCTTTCGTGCAGAGATTACATGGATACTTTGACTTATTCTTCTCATTTTTGTCCCCACCAACATTGTTGGAAGCTTTTTTATCCCCTTTACCCTTCTTATTTCGATGTTTTTTCTTTCCCTTGATGTGTTGGTTAGCCTTCAGATTCATCGACTACACACTATATACATTCGACATCTGGGTAGTGGGGACAACCGAACTAGGAGTCTAGTTGGCCACAGTCTATTGTATCGAAAATTGTTGCAACTGATTTGACAACAGATCCATGGACCTGCTTTGTGCTTAGCCCACAATGCCATCGGCATGGGGCCTAGAATTTTGTTTGGCCTTATCGAGAGTAGATCGTGGTGCATATGGTAAAATCTCGTAGAGCATGCTAGATTGGGAATAGATCAGTTCTAGTTGTTGGGCTCTCATAATAGCTTCCTCTTCTGAAAACATCCTGAAAGTTTCTATGTCTTTGGATATACAGGAAACCAAAGACTTCAAGAACCACTCAAGAAAGAAAGCATGAGGGACCTTGAACTTAATCAAGCTCTTTCTCCACCACCATTCTCATATATGATCAGACATGTGGTCGGCCTTGGTTTGCTCAAAGTTGGTGAGCAGTTCGGTGCCGGCATCGTATCTCACGGGTAACTGGAAATGGTTCAAGAATACCATCGCCAAGTCATTAAAGTAAGAGTACCTTGATCCATCGAGCTCAATATAACACTTTGCATCACCCCCTATAAGAGTGCGTTGAAAAAGGCGCAACTGAACAGAGTCGTCTTTCAACGAGTTTGATGAGTACCACAAGTGAAAGGTAGTCACATGATCACCTGGATCTTTGCCAGGCTTTCCCTCAAATTTATGAATATTCAAAGGAAACTTAGTCAGCATGGGGGGCCAACATAGATCATGACAGACCAGATCATTTAGTAATCACGACAAGTCTGGCAAATGCAGGGTTTCCAGAAAGGGTAGTGTCAGTTGTGAATTATTTATAGGAAAAGAGGGTCCTAGATTTTGACTGGCACTAGGTTGCGAGGAAAAGTTGGACTTCTGGCCAGGGTTTTGGTAAAAACCATGGCCTTGACCAGCAAAAGGAAATTGCATTTTTTGAGGCGTCATTGGCTGACTCTTGAAATTGGATGACATAGCTTGCATAGGGATTTCTCCCTGTGTTGTGTTCTAAGGACCTTGGTAGGGGAAGCACCCAGTCGATTCGCCAGGCATAGGTATAGAGCCTTTCCCGGGGTTCCATTGAGTATGGGAGGGGTTACCCCTGACCAAAATCCCTTGCGAGGGAAATATCCTTGCCAAGGATTCCAAATCCCCTTAATGGAATGCACTCCAATCGTTGCTCCGTTTGAAGGAATGGTACCTTGCACCAGGTTCTGTTGACCAAAGTTGGGGATGTTTCCAATCGAGAAAGTAGCCGAAGAAAAAGAAATGTTCCCAAATGCACTAAAAAAAGAGAATGACATAGATCTGATTGGCGTTGTATAAGACAAAAGTCCTAAAGTACCTTTACCAAACAAGCTATAAATACTGTTAGGCTCTATTGACTTCTAAAAAGTGTCATTGAGCGAAGGGGATGGAGGAGGTTTATGGACCCCATCGTAAGGGATGGCAATAAAAGGGGCAATAGCTCCCGCGGTTGACCCTTACAAGGGAGCGTTTGAGCTCCCTTCCCACAAACCCATAGTTTGTAAGGTAGAATAAGTAAGAACTGAATTCGTATCAAATATGGGCATCCCATATGAGAAGAGAGTACATGTTGTGTTCTGATTAAACAAAACAGTGGTCGAATTCATTAAAGGCATCGGACCACTACTTGAAGTTGATGAAGTTGGGACAACTGAGGTACTTCCTGACGAAGGTGGGGGAGGAGGTATGGTTCCCCGTCCAGTAGTATCCTTAATGGGAGTACGGGGACACCCAGACGAAGTAGCAGCATTGGATTCCATTGTCTCTCGAAGAACTAAATGGCGCTCAGAAGATGTCACCTCGGGAGGGACAATCTGAATCAAAATCGACGTCGACAAGTCGATAATTGGAGAATTTTCTGGCCTGATACCTTTAGTCTCAAGGTCAGAAATGATAGATTCCTCTGGATCCGAAAAGTCTCCCCTCAGAGCAGGCTCAGGCATAGTTTCTTGCAGCCTGGTCACTTCTACCTCATCCTGATCATGCGCTCATCAACCTACTAATACTGGGGGCGGGTTAGCATCTACGGAGATAGTTCTTACAATGGATACTACCTTCTAACATTTTAGGCTGGGACCAGGACTTCCTGGGATTTTTTATCTTTGGATGGAATGAGGGATGTTGAGGAATTCATGGAGAATCTAAACCTAGTCCTACCAGAGCAGCAGTTGGTACCTATCCTGGACACAACCTGAGGTTCACACCCTTTAGGTGTTGATCCCTCACTTAGCTCAATCCAGATACAGCTTATTACAATCCCTCATATTCAGAGACCCCATGTTTTCCTAGTCCCATGTTAGTCAAGAACAAAGCATCATGTAAAAACAAAGCAACATGAGGGAAACACGTGCCATCGATAAATCATATCCCAAAGGGATGTTTTCCTATGCACACATCTGTGTAGAGGTGGATTATAATGGTATCCCTCCAAAATAGAGCATCGACTATCTCATCCCTCTCCCTCCTAGTGTCGATCGAGTGTCTTTCGATCATCTCTACGCTCCTCACCTGACACACCTCACCCTTGCCCTCAGGGGTTCCTTCTTTCTACCCATTTGAGGAACGTAGTCAGGTCTATTAAGTTCCCACTACATGAATGGCCTAGAGGGCAGGTTATATCCTCAACCTCAAGGCCTACGTATTAACATCCTGCTCCTAAGGCAAGGAGAGTCTATTTGTAGTCCGGGTTAGTCCATCCTTTCCCAACCTACTAGGTCTGCAACTTGCTTTCCTTGATGTCGAACTTCTTAAGAACCCCCGCAACAGGTTCTAATTGAATAGCTTCCCAACAAAGAGGTGATCCCTTTCTTGATCAATTCTTCGCCTCAACGGTGGTGGAGGTGGCTCCAAAGTAACCAACGACAGGACCTGAAGCCTTTGCGACCGATGGAGCTATTGATCTTCCACTTTGTGAAATGATAAAACGACACAGTAAGGCTTGACTAGCGTTGAACACAAAGAACACACTAAAAAGGTTTCCTAAAGATAAATCAAGAAGATGACTAACTAGTGGGAAGGATGGTTTTGCCAATCGACACTAGAGAAACTAACCGATGCAAGTGCAGCTCGAACACAGAACCACCCTCCATGTATACTCTGCGATGTGTGATTCGACATCCATCTTAGGTACCATGGTATACCCCTATAGTCACCTGCATAAGTCCGTAAAATATGGGCAACTAGGTTTCCATCTCGCAGTCAGTCACCAAATGGGTACAGTCGATAGTCGGGCAGATCGTAATGATAAGGATAACAAGTCCAAAGCCCTTTAAGGGCACCAAAAGAAATTGGTCCGGAAGACAACTAAGGATATCAAATGGATTCAAGGTCCATGAAGCTCCGTAGGCAAATGCGATCGATATTGTTCCTGAGAGAGACCCTCAATATACAATCCCCACTATGTCTAGCCCGAATTTGGAGGGGTTATATCCTTTGTCTTTCCTCACGTTACCTTGTATTTATCCCTTGTGTTAGATGGGGGTCCCGACGAACTCTTATTACGCTGGACTCAAAACACTCCCTATATCAGAATCCAATGTTTTTTTTTAAATGGCCTTGAAGATTTTCCTCTTCACACCTAATTCAAGCCCCTAAAACCCTAAATTAGTCGATGAACCCTACAAACAAAAGGTCTAATAAATTTTAAATTAAGCGTTGATTTTATGGATTGATTTACAAAAAGGGTGCATTCATGCAACTGATTTTGTTATTAAGAGACGAATAAGGAAGAGAAATTTAAATCATTTGAAAGCAAAAAGGTACTTTGAAATTAAAGCGAAGCTTGTAAAAACTCTTTGTAAAAATTCAAATTTTATAATCAATGTTTCAAGATCTCGTAAATGAAAATTTCCTAAAAAATGCTTTCATTTGACTAAGAAAGACTACTTGTATTTCAGGAAATCGAAAAGAAATTTGAAACAAAGACTCTTTTTCTTTTGCAAACAACAACCTTGACTACTTTACTAGACTAAATGCAAGAAACTCATTTATTTTTTATTTTTTTTGAACTGCTTTAACTAGAAAAATTGAAGTAAAAACCTCTTTTTTCATTTTTCAAAGAAAGAAACAAGAAAAAAGATAAAATTGAAACCAAGATTGATAAAGAACCTAAGCCAAATCTATAAACACAGGGATTCAACCAAGAAATCAAAAGGAGGATATAAAAATTGACAATTCCCTCTGAACCTTTTAGGGCAAACAAAAGAAAACTAAGGAACAAGTTAACCGGAAATTTAACCCAAGCTATAGCTAAATACATAGACTCTGATAGGTTCAAGAATGTCCCGAGAAGTCCAAACTTATATCAGGAAAGAGACAAATTCTTTGTTTGTTAAAAAACACTTTCAAGACACAGAGACGTGGGTTGTTCCATCAGCAGCATGCGTATATATGCAGGTTGTCTACTGTGCAGAGCGTTTATGTACGTGGGATGACCCAAAACAGGGTGTGTACACCTCTGATACTTTTCAAAAATAAAAATACAAGGCAGACTAATAGGGCAGGGAAAGCTGGTATGCACCTTGAAGGTGACCAGAAACCCTTAAAAGACTCAGTAAACTTGACTGAAACTCAAAAGGAAATCAAGAAGCCAATTGAAAAACCCAAAACACCTCCCTAAAAACCCTAGAGAGACTCCCCAATGGAGTCACCAATTCTGCTAGCTGGAAAACCCCCCTATAACTATACCAGGGTTTAAAGTATAGACATGGAAAATGACTCCCTAAAAGTCAATCTAATTCCTACACTACCCCAAAAATACCAAAATAATGAACATACAAAAATGAAAGAGTGGATCATAAACCATACCTTTTATCCAACGTTTGGTGATGATCTCCTCAAGCTTTGTAGCTCCCAAGACTGCAAGTCTCCTCCCAAAGCTAACATTCATCCATAGCTAGGAAAACAAGGCTACAAGCATGTTATTTCTATTCATAAATTAGGGTTATATATAACTTGTTATGTATAAATCAAAGAAAAGACATAAAACCATCATTTGGGACATGGAAAATAGATTCTTTTATTAATTAATCAAAGATTGAAATTTACAACCTTTGCAAACCGATGCTACGCAAACCTGGTCTAGGATCCTCCTCACAATGCTCCAAGTGCACCTTTAGTAAGTGTCTTCTCACAATATACTGATCACCTCAAAGGAAAGGGAATGGATTGCATGGAAGAAAAGGGGATAGAGAGGGAATGTTGAGGCAATAAATCACTAAAGGCTGCAAATGCTTGGGCAAGAAATGAAAGGGAATTTGGGCAGAGTTTCACCGTTCTAATGCTTGATTATGGAATGAGACCCCAAGACCTATTTTTTATGATAAAAGGATATTTATTCATTTGGGGGACAAGCTATAGCAGGTGAATTGGTTCGAAAACCTCCAATAGCCCGCAAATTCTACTGAATTCCTTACAAATTTTTAATTTTTGCAACTTTTGGAGGTATATGCGGGTTGTTTAGTGTGCAGAAAGCGTATGTACGTGGGTTGTATAGCATACATCAGGAGTATGTATGCAAGAAGTATTGCAGTAGGGTGCGTACATTCTCTAAAAATTGGTTTTTAAATAGAGTTCCTCAGCAGTGATTTGGAAAATTATGCAAGTAGGAAGGCCAATGCCATGTATGCATGAGTAGGGCATTTTAGGGCTATAATAGGGGCCAACCAAAAATATTGTAGATTTCTCTATGGCCCCTTGCTTAGAGTCAATATCCCACCAGTCCTTAACATGGGGGACGACCTTGAAGAGTGAAAAAGTAGTCTTTTCCTTGTCGAAAAAAATTTCGACCGAAAAATACCCTTCAAGTAAATTCATCCATTTATATGTATTATCCTCATTTATCAGTCCTTCAAATAATTTAATATCAAAATTTACTTGTACCTTGAAGCAGGTTTCATGGTCTCTTGATGAAGATGCATCTCCTGTGCGTAGCCACCGAAGGATCTGTGCAAAATTGTCCATCATTTCATTCCTTTTTCATGCAAGGGCTTCCTCGAGCAACATTTAAAATGGCTCTCCTGCTCCATCATCATTCTTCTTGTCCCCCATGGTCTTTTTTCAGGCTCGACCTGGCTGGTACTGCAAAAGCTCGACTGGTTCGAGTCCCAAACTTTTGTACCCAAATCTTGTCGGGGACATGCACCAAGAAAAATAAATGAAGAAAAGATTGTTGTGATACGACTTATACGGATTTATGAGCGGAATGAAAAATAATAATAGACTTAATACAATAACACAGATATACTGAGAATAACAACAGATATCTAGTGAACGATAACTTCTATTGAATAAATAAAATAGGTTGAAACTGTAAAGCTACATAACTGAAAACAACTTGCTCGAATGATGGTAGCTATCTTCGAGAAGAGATGTGGTTTCTACACGCATCCATCTGAGTAGAATGATTATAATGGGGCTCTAGAGACGTTTTTAACATTACTCATGAATTCCAAAACCCTAGACATCCAAAAACCTAACCTTAGGAGATAAAATGCCAAAAGTTATGTGGGCCCTGATGGGTAAGTTGTGTTTCCATGTTTTTACAGGAAGAGTTTGCTTGTGATTGATGGCAAGAACAAAAACGACGATGGTGAGCAGGAAAAACATAAGCTCAAGAGGAGAAGCGAACAGTATGCAGAGATCAAAGATCGGAAGGAAAAGCGTAAGCTCAGTGTGAGAAGCCTCAACATCCGTCCGATCAAGAAATTGACCTTGTTGATTGTCTAATATTACGGACATTGGTCATATGAATGACCATGGGCTTGAGGACCATTGGAGGATCGTGACCATCGGATCTTCAAGCCAGATCAACGACAGGGATGAATTGCGAAGACTGAAAGAAGAATTAAACAACTCGCTAGTTCTAATCCTGCAATTGGTCTAGATCGTTAGATCTCATAAACCCAAATATCGACGATCGTGGTTGATCTAACAAATGATCATGTTAAGTCATATTAATTCATGACCGTCAGATGCACAATCATCGAATCAACGACAGGGATAGATTGTGGAGATCGAAAGGAGAATTAAATATCGTGTTATTTCCAATCCCGCAATTAGTCAGGACTGTCATATCTTATAGCCTCAAAGATCGACGATTGTGGTTGACTCACGAACAACGCAAAACTTTAAATTATGAAGTTTTGGTGACAAGTTAAATCACTCGCAAGTTGTGGTTCCACAACCATCCTTGATCGTTGATCAGCTTTGAGTGTCTTCACGACCGTTGGATCACTTTTAAGTGGAAGGATAGGATAATCTAGAAGAGAAGCACCAAATATAGATCGAACCATCGATCTAAGAACATGATCGATGAACAACATTTGGTTCACGTCAAAAGTTATGAGGAGGTTATTGTTCAGGGAATCTCACTTCGGAAGAATTGACAACTTGAAATTCGAATTACCCGAAGCCCGAAAATCCAAAATGAATAAGGCCCATCGGATATGGAGAAAATGCGATGATCGTTGGATCACCCTAAGTGGAAGGACATGATAAGGAAGGGCTGAGATCTAAGATCTCAATCACCCAAATTTTCTTCAGTCGTCGGATCGAATTAAATGGAAGGATAGGATAAGAAAAGATGGAGAGCCATTGGATTTAATTCAAAGCAAAGCTGCATCGTAGACAAATTGAGGCATTGATATAAGATCTTGATCCAACAAACATCATTTGTTTTGGGTCTAAAGATGTGAGGAGGTTACGCTCCGGAAAAATCTCACTTAAAGAATTGAGTGTAAGATTTGAAATCCCCGAAGCCTGGAGAGATGAAATAAATTCTTGGCTACTGGATCATCCGAAGAAGATCTCAGTCGTCAGATCGACTGAAGAATATCTCAAGCGTCGGATCGTCTGAAGTTAATCCGGGTCGTTTGATCCAGAGCGTAAGTTTGAGATTTTAGAAGTCAGGAGACCCAAATGATATCTCGACCATTGATTGAGAAAGGGGACACAAAACCATTGATCTAGTTGAAAGGTCAATTTCC
This sequence comes from Picea engelmannii, assembly GCA_009831015.1. Classification (NCBI taxonomy): domain Eukaryota; kingdom Viridiplantae; phylum Streptophyta; class Pinopsida; order Pinales; family Pinaceae; genus Picea; species Picea engelmannii. The sequence continues at coordinate 514,076 of ML777477.1, forward strand.
CAAAGTAGAGGCAGAGCCGTCGATTGAGAAGGATAGGTGCCCGTGGATCATCAACTTTGGAAGATTGACGTACAAAAGAAATGAGAGTTTGAGAATTGAAAGTCCCGAAGGCTGGACTCGCGGAGGAGATCCTAATCGTAGATTTAGGGAGACAGGTGTCAATAGATCTTTCACTCCAGAATATTGTCATATGGGAAAACCAGGTTTTGAGATTTGAAACTCCCGAAGCCCGTATCGTGAAATAAGTTGTAGTCGTTGATTTGGAAGGGAGCTATGTGTCAACAGATCATGGAGATTTGGGACCACACGTGGAAGGAGGAAAGAAGGCAGATAGCAGTCGTTGATCGAGAGGCATCACCAAGGGATTGGAGATCAACGATCATAATCAATTGTGGTGTCAGAACATGCCCGGGTCTTAATTTTTCTTGAGCGGGCCGCAATCAAAACCATGGTATCATCAAAGGCATACGTGGAGCTCTATAGTGAATTTTGGGGAGAAAAGTGGGTTTCCCTCTAACCACCTTTGGAAAACATTGCCCAAGGTCACATTAGAGGAAGGTAGGGGAGGGAGCTAGCGCTGCTAGGCTCCACATTAGAGGTTACACATTGGAAAGTCAAAAAGGCCTTACGTGTATAATCCAATAACACTGATCAAAGAATATCTGATCGAAGGGTGTTTCACTTCATGGTTTCTTCATCAGCTATGATTCAGTTACACTAACTTAATCATTGTTCTGGGGAGTTGGAATCATGGCTCTTGAGGATTCTGATATTCCTGACATGGGCATTGGAGATTCAGAGAGTAACGGATGACAAGGGCATGAATAAAAGAAAGATTCCATGACAGAGGAAGGTTGTTGTTTCTTGGTAAAACAAGTTGAACTGTATGTGATCAAGAAGATAGCAGGAATAGAGCATGAAAGCTGCAGAGATGAAGAACATAAGATGGATAGAGCATAAATGGTGAAAAAAACAGTCTGTACGAAAACTTAAGTGCAAGAAGATGCGAGTAGGGACACATTGATGCAAGCAGAGAAAAGCAGTGTAGCCGAACAATGATGAGACTGGTAAGCCATTGATAAATATTGTATCATTGTAATAAATTTCAGAAAGAAAATATTTATATCTCAGGGTGGTAGGGTGGTGCTAGGGAGGACTTTTGTCCTAAAATTTTCAAGTGGGTGCTTGAACACAGGGAGTTCTAGCTTCCATCTAGTTGTAGCCAGAAAAACCATGGTGGTAGGGTGGTCCAAGGGAGAACTATTGTTCTCTGTTGTACAGGTTGGTGCATGTGTGACTGGAAGTTGGTGCTTCCATCCAGTTGGTGCTGGAACACTCAGGGAGTTGGTGCTTTCTTCTAGTGGGTTCTAGAGAAACCAAAGTGTTGGTGCTCTCAGCAAGTTGTAGCTTGTAAAACAGAGGTGGTAGCCTCACATTGATTTGGTGCTCAAAGATAGATGATGTACAGAACATAAAAAGACTGCATTTCATTCGAAGAAGAAGAGGTTTTCGCCTTTTATGGGTTTCCTCAGGAATATCTATTTATGTATACTTCATGTGTGTGATTGTTGTTGAATACTCTATTGCTTACTTCCGTGAATTATTTTCATCATCATTGAGTGTTCTGTAATGAGTTTAAAATGGGTATTATTGTTTAAGAACAGTAAAAATTGATTCACCCCCCCCATGGCTCATTTGTCTAACACGTTGGTACCTCAACTTCCTAGGATCGTAAATTTTGCATACAACCTCCCTTTCAGGTATGTGATAGCCCGTTGTAAAGGTTTTTTCGATAACTACACATTATTTTGTGAAACTTTGACTTTGTCTATCATTTCATTGTGGCAAGCCAAAAAAACACTTTTTAGGGCCCCAAAACGACCCTGGAAGTACAAAAAGATGTATTAACATGAAAACATCCAAAATAAGCTAGTTGGATTACGTGGGTGGCCACCAATATCCATCTGGAAGCTGTGTAGGGCTTCACACATCCCTAGAAGTGTAGAACCCACAATTACAAAGAATTATAGAAGAACGTGTGGAACTAAAAAATGTCAAGAGGGGCTAGTTGGGATAGGTGGGTGGCTACCAATATCCACTTGGATCAAGTATCTTGTTTAGTTGTAGTCCTAGCATTAAAGTCCCTTAGCAGGAGGATATTACCTTCATTTTTTAAACTATAAATATCATGTTCTAAATTAATATAGGGACAATTGTTATCTATATTGCTTTTCTTATAAAAAGTAGAATTAATAGGTACAAAATAGCAAATTGCTATATAAATCTTCTTAGCATTGGTGTCTGAAATTTCTATCCAAATGTACAGATTGAGAGGGTTGTTCTTATGAAATTGAATGTGAGAAAACATGTTCTTTCTAATATAATAGGCTATGCCTCCGATCCCTCTATGGTGGGACTTTTTGTTCCATGTCGACCACAAGAAAAATCCTTCTATGTTGGGGACCTTAGACTCTTCATGATCCCAAGTTTCAACTAGACAGGATCCAACTTATCATAAGACCTTTGTACCATGGAAAGCCACGACAGTTCCAAAAAAGGATCCTGAGTGGTCTGAAAGTCCGATTTATTATTATCCTTATGGTCTCTATCCGTAACAATATCTTTTTTATTCTAATTATTTCTCATTTTCCTTCTTTCCTGGTTTCTTTTACCTTTTGAACTTCATTCTTTAATCTCAGATATTAACTAAATATACGATATTTATGGTAATGACAACTTACTCTAACACATATCAACCTATCTTTATAATCAAGATAAGTACTACATAGTTATTTAAGATAAACTTCACAATTAATCCTCTTATCCTCTTTCTTTATATTCACAATATATTTGACACTTATTATGTACAATTAGTTGACATTTTCTCTTGTCATTACTTAAATATTTAAGTTGACCCAACAAAGAAATGCATCATATTGGGTTTATGGGTCATGACATTACTAGGGTTTAGGGTATCTTAATATTTAATTATAGGTAAGTTTGATGTATTTTTATTATTTTTTATTATAATATAATTTTATTATAATATTAAAATTAATATTTTTTTAATATATTATAAAATAATTTAATAATAAATAATATGTTTACTTAATATATATATATATATATATATATTATATTAATTTAAAGTAATCAATTATTAATAGTAAGGTTAATATATATATATATATATATATATATATATATATTATGTTATTGATGATGATGATTAAAATCCACTAAGACTGAATTGGTTTATACCTTGAAAGAGTAAGTGATTACTTGCTATTCTTTAGAATTTTATTTTTTTGTTTGAAAAATATTAAAAGAAGCTTTCCAATATTACCATACTTTTGTTGAATTAAAAGATTAGAAAAATTAATAGTATGACAAATTAAAAGATAATTAAAATTATTTTAAAAACTCAAACAAAATTAAATGATTAGAAAATGCAAAGGTGAGATGACTCAAACTTTTAGCGAAAACGAACGGCACGGACGACTGTGAAACTGTCGTGGTGTTAAAGAACCCCAATCCAATCGAGCAAAAAGCGTGAAATGAAATGATGCGTCGGACTGCTTTTTTCTTGATTAATGACAGAACGCGCCTCTAATTGACCGTGCCCCGGCCCTACCCACGAACTCGTCGATCACGCCGTCGTAATTTTCATTCACAGAACCAGCAGAACTAAAGACTCAAGCCGGTGGTATCTTCCCATATATTTGCAGGTTTACAGTTCTATGTCGCTGATTTCCTCGATGCTGTGAGCCCAGAGATTGAACGTATATGATATATTTCTTATTCGTGTGTGTTTCTATGTATTTGTCAGATCAGATGATATCATATCATGAGTGGAGCTGCAATGGCGGCCGAGTCCTGTGAAAGGGCTGCAGTGAATTCTGCGTTCTCGGGAGAATAAGGACACCAGAGTCTCAGGAAAACGCTAACTCTATCTTAGTAAGAATCAATGGGCGCAGGGAATTGACGAATCTCATAAGCTATGGCCCCGAGTATCTGAGGCCTGGTAGGAACCAGTAAAACTTGCGATGGGATGGGGAGCCTTCAAAACTTGAGAGGGGTTGGGGAATAATATGCACATGGAAGATCCAAAGTAAATTGCATATTTTTAAAGGTCTAATATTTACACTTACGGAAGCCCGTGCTCTTATAGCCTACGGTGGGGAGATCTCTTTGTATGTAACTTTGTAAATGGAGTAGGTTATATTCATTTCTGGACTTAACCATATTCATTTTAAACAATCGCAGAAAATTTTCTGAAAATCAACGAGATTCAAGATTTTGATCAATAGTTTCAAGAAACATATAAAGTTTTCATTTCACACACACAGAAACTTTTATGAGAGGAAAAATGATTCAAGATTTTGATTAATACCTTCAAGAGACATACCCAAACGATAGAGTAATACTGCTCTTATTTGGTAGAAGTTCTAATATTTATTAAAAATTTCTAATAGTATATCTATTTGCTGTAACACAATAACTACCGACGGATTTCTACATAAGCTAAGATTAGTCTTGCTGGGATAGCTATTCACTCTAAAATCCTCTTTAATTTCGCCTTCTGAAAATTGCTTTTAACCCTAATAGAGATCAGACTTTTAGAAACTGAACCTCTATCACAACTTTAGTGAAGGTATTGGCCAGTTTGTCATCAACTGGACAATTTTGGTTTTCGTTTGATTTGAATTAAATAGCGCGTCTGTGATTGTCATAGCAGTATTAGGATGATGTTGTAATCTTGATTTTTGAAAAATGGCTCCAATCGATGTTGTTGTCTGTGGCAATAATTGTACGATATTCTACCTCTGGATGGAAAAGCAGTAAAATATTCTTTATTGCATATTATCAAAATCTCTAACTCAATGTAATTCTGCAGTCAAGATCAGCTTGCTAAGCATCATTGAATGTTACTGTAGTGGGCGGATTATAGGTCATGAGATCTCAATTGCTTTCAAATCAGACTATCTATAATTCACCTATAGCACCTATAATTCACCTACTGAAACATTAGCATTCCTGAAGGTTGCTCGCTATAATTCACCCACTGAAGCATTCCTGGATCTTCCTGAATGTTGCTCGCCATGTAATTCTGTATAACAAGCTTAAAAAAGCTGTCCTTGCAACGGTAAACCTCAAGCTAGTATGTACCTTTAATATACCTCAACAGTTCAAGTGATTATATCCTTCCCATCTTTCATGTGAAATCTATCAATTAAATACATAGTACACTTTTGAGTGATAAAAATATACTATTTTCAGATCGTCAGATCTAAGAATCCGATGTCTGTCATCTCAAAACAGAATCCTATCTCTGTCATCTCAAAACACTGTTGAAGGCTGAAGCTCGTACTTCATAGTTCATTCTATGACCCAAATCAATAGAGATTTTTGTTACATTAACATCATCTAGACTTAAAAACAATGCTAAAAAAACATTGAGTGAGTCAATAAAGATTGGTAACACTATTTAATGAAAATGTGACATTTAATATAATTTTTAAATTGAAGTCTTCAAAAGTCATGTAACTTTTGTGAATTTTTTACTTCGCCCAAAACACAATTTATCTGAAATTATGTGTTGGGTACAGGAAAATAATTTATATGGAATTATGTGTGTTAGGAACAGGTTTGAATGCCTCCGCCATGTGGAAGGTGAAGGTCTGAGGCATTATTTCCCTTGCTGAGTATGTACAAGGAGGTATAGGGTGGTTTATTCTGAGTAGCGACATTAAGTCTTGACAATGTATCTCATCCGTGTGAAACAGATCGAATTTTCCTCCATTAGGGTTTTTACAGTCCTAAATATGCTGGTGAGCTGTCTTATGAGTTTTGAAATGCAGTGGACTGTGCTATGTCCCATATTCCTTGCTAACGAATTCTTCAGAAAAGATGCCAGCCATGTTGAGTCCTTTTCAACGACTCTCTCGGTGAGTGTTAGCCTATTTTCGCTGATTTGTCTCCACCCATGGGCCTGTGCGCCAGTTCTATTCGCCTTCACTCAAATTCCGTTCTGGAATCCCTCCTTTTTTCTGCTGTATTATCCAGTTTTCCCCTCGTGCCTATCCAAATCTGTCTATCCTAGGTTACTTCTTGGCTCTCTGGAGTCATTCATCTATCGATCTAGAGAGCCCTATTTTCCAGCCCGCGACACTCCCCTCTTGGTCTTATTATCTAGCCCTTCTCTGTCTGTTGCCCATCCCCCCTCCGGTTCAGCTATGTTGTCGGATCCGTCTAGTCTTCATTTGTCTCTGTTTTACTCTTTCTCTCTGTCATGAAGCCTGTCCCTACTAGGGTGCCTCTTCGAGCCGTAGAGGTTCTCGCACGTGCTGCTCTTGTGCTCCCACCTCTCGCGCCCGAAGCAAGCCTCCCCAATGTACAACTCGAGCACAAAAGGATGTCATTCACGCTATTACGGTTTTCGGGCCCGAGATTGCTGACATAGAGAAAAAAATCAACCGGAAACGGCAACAGATCCCCAAGGAACAGGTGGAGGCAGAGTTCAAGGAGTGGATCTACGATCCTAGCTCTTCTTGGACCAGGGAATTGTAGATTGACTAGCTATTCTCGGACAAGAGAAATGAAGATTGACTGGCTTACCGAACTATAGTGGCTGAACAAATTCTTCATTGCCCCAGATTGTAGAAGAGCATGGTGATCCTCATTCATCCCAATTGGAAAAGAAGTTTGACATTATATGCAGTAAGGTTTTCCACATCAAATTATCTAAGATCTCTCCCGTAGGTTCTACGGGAACTACCACGCTGCATGCGGATCCTGGCCAGCTGCGAGGAACCAAGTCACTAAATGCTATTCAGGTTGACATGGAACAAAAGCAGAATCATCCTGTACAGTTAGCCAACATGATGATCCCTAGATCTGACTTCCATGTTCCTCTTACTTCTTTTGTTGGGAATGGGCATTTACCTCTCTCCCATCCTTTGCTCCTTTGGTATAAGTTCAGAATAGAAAGTCAGTCGAGTGTGTCTTTCTAGTTTTCTTAAGTCAAACAATGATAATATGATGGATAAAATATTTGACATTTCATACTGCTTACCCTGTTGCCCTGGTTTCCAATGGTAAGCCACACGATATTACAACCGTGGTTTCCCAATGGTAAGCCACAGGACATTATACTTTTCTGTAGTATATTAGTATCTAAGTAGTTAAGTTACAGTAAATTATATTTTTTTATTATTTTTGGAATCCTACTACGTCACCTTTTTTCCTATTGTTTACAATTTTTTTATGGGTGTTAGTAGAATTTTATAGTAACACAGAAAAGTTATACATGATCTATGTTGTTGGCTTTTTAATTGGGAAAGGAGAGAAAATAGACCAACAATAAAAGAGTAATGTATTGGTCCATATACTCTAGACACATAGTTAAACTATGAAATACATTTGGACAAGAAGACAATTGTCTTTTAATATGACACCTAGGTAGAGTTTAGGCTAGAGACCGTCTCTCTAAAGTAAAAAAGTCAAAAAACTAGCAGCAAAAACATTCAAAAAACAAAAAAGAGCAGTTGTAATAGGTTTAGGAAATGGTTTATGGACGTCTCGAGGCTCTACAAAGTCTAGTCTTATTGTACATTTTTCTAGCAAAGAAACTTTGTATTCAAACTCTTTTATCTGCACTTGCATCCCATCATGGTTTTCATTTTCCTGTAAAAATCCACAATTTTGTGACATTTTGTTTCCCTGGTCATGGAGTTACCATTGTCTGAAATCCAAGGGCCAATTGTTGCATCTACTTCCTCATCTTGGATGAAATGTCTATCCAATCGGGATTCTTCTTCAATTAGCTCCATCTCAACTTTAGTCTCTGGTGGAGTTTGAGACCGAAAAACACCCTCAGACTCCTCTGCTACATATTGAGCCCGCATGACAAGATAGCAACCTCTACATTTGTGACCTCTGCGCCCAGGGCCACCCCTTAGCATATTAACACTCTAGTGATTGTTGGGAAATTCAATTGCTTAAATTGCTTTCATTTAATTATCAACTAGGGATGCTCATAAGCTTTTGATGATGCCAGGAAAATATATGCAGAAGTAGGCATTTAAATCTAATCTAAGAAAAGTCAATCAAATCCTAACTCTTTCATTTCACTTAATAAGACTTAGTTGTTGTAGGCAAGAAAACACTAGCTCCCTTACATGCGGTCCTCTCGTGATGTTTCACAAAACCTATCAACAATCAAGATCATCAAGTAAACATTCATGCATTGAAAATAAATACACTTAAAAAGGCTTAGTTGTTGTAGGCATGAAAACACTATCTCCCTTACAGGAGTTCCTCTCGTGATGTTTCAGAAAACCTATCAACAATCAAGATCATCAAGTAAATGCTCATGCATTGAAAATAAATACACTTAAAAATTCTTAGTTTTTGTAGGCATGAAAACACTAGCTCCCTTACAGGAGATCTTCTCATAATGTTTCAAATAACCTATCACCAATCAAGATCATCAAATAATTCTAATAAAAACAATAAATCATAAAAACCTATTCAAAGCATTAGAACAAGAAGAAAATGCTACTATGATCTATTTGGAGTGAGTTGAATTCTCCCAAGAACAAAGTAACACATAAAATAAAGAATTCTAAATCTAAACTAGAGAATGAAAACTGATGTGAAAATAAATATTGATTCTTATTCCATCATAAGTTGGAGACAATGCTACAGGAGTCCTCCCCTTTGAAATGGAGGAGGCCCTCCTATTTATACACAAATTTAAGATAACTTAGATCCACAAATCTCTCCTAGATCCATTAATATCTCATTTGGTTAAAACCATGTGTTCACACCTATCAAATGATATCTCTACAAATCCTCTAACAAATCTCTCTTTCACGATTAATCTCCATCTAAGATACTTGAGTAAATCTCCAAATCTTCATCAAATCTTCAAGGGGTTAAAGAGGAAATTCGAATTTGAGGCTCGATGGTCAAATTTGACTTGGTTGGAGTCTTCAAATACATCTGTAAACATCATAAAACTTATCCTACTTTCATATATAAGTGTAAACATGCCATTTTTCCAATATTTAATCATAAATTCACTCAAAAGCACTAAAATAGATGCATTGGAAAATAATATGTCTAAAACCCATGTAATCATGAAAATGGTTTAATGTAAGGGTATGGGAAAGCGGAATATGGTTAAAAGTGAAGTGAAATGTTGGTAAAATGATGCTACTTTGGCGACCCAATAGTGATCACACAAACCTCTAGGTTCTCCCCCCAACGTCGAATGCCACTGTGAAAGTTCGAATATATCCCCCGGTGGAGGCCTAAGGTTGCCATGTAAGCTGATGCGGACATCCCATCTCTACATCCCATCAAATCCCAAAGCATTCAATCTCAAGTCGAGTGTCTAAAGAATCTAGAACATCCATTGTACTAGGTAATTTACCATCGTAGTAGTGGAGTAATCTCCCAAATCCTTTGCACATTTTGTTGCTAAACCCTACATGCTACGATGTAGTGAAGAGCCAACCAAGTGTAGGCATGAGTTTCAAAAGGAGGAAAACCTCATGAATACCTAGAGAGCCACTCATCACGTCCCTATACCTAGAGAGAATACATGAAATCTAAACCGTTAAAATGATATGCCATTAGGTAGAGGATTCACTAACTAATCCACCGGAGATGAAAAATATGAAGGGGTTTCACCTCATGGAAGTTACAGCTGCAAAATTTTTTGCAACAAGGATTTATAGATTTTAAATTGTTGATATGATGATGTTTGTAGCATTAGATAGGTATTTACACTTAGGTCTAAGTTTCTAAAGGTGTGGAAGTCATCCAAAGCCTTCTACCTTAAGACTTTACTTTAATTAAAAGAATTATTAAAGTAAAGTGATTTTATTAGAGAGTTGAGTTTTATTTTAAAAAGTTCCTTAATTAGCATTACTAATTAAATAATAGCCATTGATCTCAAGTGAGGTGAGAAGTACTCTCAACCATCAATCACTTTGGAGATTAATGTTAAGTCATAACTCAATCTTATAAAAGCAAGGCTAGAGTGAAGGAGATAGATACATTTGATACAAAGATAGTTGGATCACGAAGGATTTTGATTCAAGGAGATCTTGAACTGGTGGAGTACTTCCATCTAGTGGTCCGGTTAGAGAGAAGAAAGAACAGGGGTAGATGCAAGTGGGTTTCAGTTGATTGGACCCAGAACAAGATGTTATGAACATAAATATACATATACCATAGATATTCATAACATAATAATTATTAATAATGAAAGGTCATGTCTCAAAGGACATGACTATTGGTAAAGGGAACCCCTGTGTGGGTATATAAACGAGCCCTCATTCTCAATTGTAATCATCATATATCTTACTATTCATTCTTATTACATATATATTTTTCCATATGGATTTGATTATTATATTCCAGATATTTTGGATTATTTGTGTGTGATGAACTTTGTTCGTCTCATTTGGTATCATAGCTTCGTTTTTCTGATTCCGACCTTTGGCTAGTTTCTTTATCAGACCTTGTCTGATCCGG
>ML777477.1:569714-591796 GCA_009831015.1 Picea engelmannii
CGTTCTTATCTCCATTGAAACTCGCATACATCCACTCAAATATTATACAGAACTTCATACGACACAATCCTATTGTTGTGGCTCTAATCAACTGAAACCCACTTGCGACTGCCCATGTTCTATCTTCTCCCTGACCCGACCTCTAGATGGAAGTATTCCACTTGTCCAAGATCTCCTTGAATCAAAGTCCTTCGTGATCCAACTCTCTTTGTATCAACAATCTCTATCTCCTTCACTCTAGCCTTGCTTTTATAAGATTGAGTTATGACCTAACACTAATCCCCAAAGTGATTGATGGTTGAGACTACTTCTCACCTCACTTGAGATCAATGGCTATTAGTTAATTCAGTAATGCTAATTAAGAAATTTCTTTAAATAAAACTCAACTCTCTAATAAAAGCGCTTTACTTTAATAATTATTTTAATTAAAGTAAAGTCTTAAGGTAGAAGGCTTTGGACGACTTCCACGCCTCTAGACACTTAGATCTATGCAGAAATACCTATCTCCTGCTATAAACATTAGCATATCAATGATTTAAAATCTATAAATCCTTGCTGCAGAATAGCCCGTTCATCTTTTTCATCTTAGGTAGCGGAGTTGATGCCAGTGGATTAGTTAGTGAATCCTCTAGCTAATGGAATATCTTTTTAACAGTTTCTATTTCATGTATTTTTCATTTATTTTATTTTAAAACTTACACTTTATATATATATATATATATTATTTTTTTTTTAGTTTTTCTGTATTTCCATAGGTAATGTGAGAAACAATATTAGAATAAAAATTGAAATATATGAAGTGGGGTCCCTATGGATGTTTCCTCCTTAAAAGAGTATTTTTTTTTTCAATTACGTAGAAGTCCTAGGATGGGGTGATAGGGACATGATGAGTGGTTGTCTAGGTATTCATGAGGTTGTCCTCCTTTTGAAACTCATGCCTACACTTGGCTGGCTCTTCACTACAACGTAGCATGCATGGTTTAGTAATAGAATGTGCAAAGGATTTGGGAGATTACTTCACTACTGTGATGGTAAATCACCTAGTACAAGGGATGTTCTGGATGCTTTAGACACTTAACTTGAGATTGAATACTTCGGGATTTGATGGGATGTCTGCATCATCTTACATGGCAGCTTTAGGCCTCCACCGGGGTATAGATTCGAACTTTCACAGTGTCAATCGAAGGTGGGGGGGAGAACGTGGAAGTTTGTGTGATCATTAATTCTGTGTGTTTATTCAGAGTGTTAATATGGCCAGGGGTGGCCCTAGGGGTAGAGGTCACAAATGTAGAGGTTAGTATCTTGTCATGCAAGCTCAATATGGAGTAAAGGAGTTAAGGTGTTTTTCGGTCTCAAACTCCACTAGAGATTAAAGTTGAGATGGAGAAAATTGAAAAAGAGGCCCTATTGAATAGACATTTCAACCCAGATGAGGAAATAGATGCAAGAGGCCCTATTGAAGAGGCCCTATTGAGTTGGCCCTTGGATTTCAGACACTAGTAGCTCCAAAACCAAGGAAACAAAATATCATAAAATCGTGGATCTTTAATTGAAAATGAAAACCATGATGGGATGCGACTGCAGATAAAATAGTTTGATTACACAGGTTTTTTTCTAGCAAAGTGTACAATATGACTCGACTTCACAGAGCTTCGAGAGACCCATCAACGGTGTCCTAAACCTATTGCAACTACTACTTTTTTTATTTTCTGAATGCTTTGGCTACTAGTTTTTTGACTTTTTTCCTTTGGAGATAGATGGTCTCTTGCCTCAACTCTACCTAGGTTTCATATAATAAGACAATTGTCTTCTTGTCCTAGACATTTTGGATGTATCTCAGAATATCTAGAGCAAGACATTACTCTTTTATGGTTGGTCTGGTTTCTCTTGTTAACTACTTAGATACTAATATACTACACAAAAGTATAATGTAAAAAAATATAATTTATTGTAAGTTAACTACTTAGATACTAATATACTACACAAAAGTATAATGTCTTGTGGCTTACCATTGGGAAACCAGGACAACAGGGTAAGCAGTATGAAATGTCCAATATTTTATCGATCATAGTATCATTGTTTGACTTAAAAGAATAGAAAGACTCACTCGACTGACTTTCTATTCTCAACTTGATACCAAAGGACTAAAGGATGGGAGAGAGGTAACTGCCCATTCCCAACAAAAGAAGTAAGAGGAACATGGAAGTCAGATCTAGGGATCATCATGTTGCTCCCTGGCTAACTGTACAGGATGATTCTGCTTTTGTTCCATTTCGACGTGAATAGGATTTAATGGCTTGGTTCCTCGCAGCTGGCCAGTATCCGCATGCAGAGTGGTAGTTCCCGTAGAACCTACAGGAGAGACATTAGATAATTTGATGTAGAAAACCTTACTGCATATAATGTCAAACTTCCTTTCCAATTGGGATGAATGAGGATCACCATGCTCTTCTACAATCTGGGGCGATGGAGAATTTGTTCAGCCACTATAGTTTGCTAAGACAGTCAATTTTCGTTTCTCTTGTCCGAGAAGAGCTAGTCAATCTACATTTTCCTTGTGCGAGAAGAGCTACGATCGTAGATCCACTCCTTGAACTATGCCTCCACCTGTTCCTTGGGGATCTGCTGCCGTTTCCGGTTGATTTTTTTCTCCATGTCAGCAATCTCGCGCTTGATTTCCTCAGAGAACCAGAGCTCAAAAGCCGTAATAGCGTGAATGACATCCTTTTGAGCTCGAGTTGTACATTGGGGAGGCTTTCTTCCGGGGCGAGAGGTGGGATCACAAGAGCAGCACGTGCGAGGACCTCTACGGCTCGAAGAGACACCCGGGTAGGGCTGACAGTCTTCATGACAGAGAAAAGAGGAAAACAGAGACAAATGAAGACTAGACGTATCCGACAACATAGCTGAACCGAATTGGGGATGGGCGACAGACAGAGAAGGGCTAGATCATAGGACCAAGAGAGGAGTGTCGTGGGCTGGAAAATAGTGCTCTCTAGAGCGATAGATGAATGACTCCAGAGAGCCAAAAAGTAACCTAGGATAGACAGATTTGGATAGGCACGAGGGGAAAACTGGATAACACAGCAGAAAAAAGGAGGTATTCCAGAACGGAAACTGAGTGAAGGCGAATAGAACTGGCGCACAGGCCCATGGATGGAGACAAATCAGCGAAAATAGGCTAACACTCACCCAGAGAGTCGTTGAAAAGGACTCAACATTGCCGGCATCTTTTCTGAAGAATTCGTTAGCAAGGAAGACAGGAAATAGCACAGTCCATTGCATTTCAAAACTCATAAGCCAGTTCACCAGCATATCTAGGACTGTAAGAACCCTAATGGAGGAAAATTCGATGTGTTTCAGACGGATGAGATCCATTGTCAAGACTTAATGTCGCTACTCATAGAATAAAGTGCCCTATACCTCCTTCTACACACTCAGCAACGGAAATAATGCCTCAGACCACCATCCACATGGCGGAGGCATTCAGATAATATGGTTTTTGGGCAAAGTAAAAAATTCACAAAAGTTACATGACTTTTGAAGACTTCAATTTAAAAATTATATTAAATGTCACATTTTTCATTAAGTAGTGTTACCAATCTTTATAGACTCACTCAATGTTTTTTAAGCATTATTTTTAAACAATGATGTTAATGTAACAAAATCTCTATTGATTTGGGTCATAGAATGAACTATGAAGTACGAGCTTCAGCCTTCAACAGTGTTTTCAGATGACAGAGATAGGATTCTGTTTTGTGATAACAGACATGGATTCTACGATCTGAAAATAGTATGTTTTTATCACTCAAAAGTGTACTATGTATTTCATTCATAGATTTCACATGAAAGATGGTAAGGATATAATAACTTGAACTGTTGAGGTATATTAAGGGTACATACTAACTTGAGGTTTACCGTTGCAAGGAGTTTTTAAAGCTTGATATACAGAATTACATGGCGAGCAACATTCAGGAATGCTGCAGGTGAATTATAGGTCATCCGATTTGAAAGCAATTGAGATTGGATGGTTTATAATCCACCTGCTGTAGCATTCAATTCAATGATGAATAGTGAGCTGAATATTGGCTGCAGATAGATTTTAATAATATTTAATAAGTAATATTTTACTGATTTTCTATCCAGAGGTAGAATATCGTACAGTTATTGTCGCACAGACAACAACATCGATTGGAGCCATTTTTGAGAAATAGGGATTACCAGAACATCATCCTAATACTGCTATGACAATCAGAGACGCGCTATTTAATTCAAAACAAACGAAAACCAAAGTTGTCCAGTTGATGACAAACTGGCCAATAACTTCACTAAAGTTGTGATAGAGGTTCAGTTTCTAAAAGTCTGATCTCTATTAGGGTTAAAAGTAATTTTCAGAAGGCGAAATTAAAGAGGATTTTAGAGTGGATAGCTATCCCAGCAAGACTAATCTTGGCTTATGTAGAAATCCGTCGGTAGTTATTGTGTTACAGCAAATAGATATACTATTAGAAAATTTTAATAAATATTAGAACTTCTACTAAATAAAAGCAGTATTACTCTATCGTTTGGGTATGTCTCTTGAAGGTATTAATCAACAACTTGAATCATTTTTCCTCTCATAAAAGTTTCTGTATGTGTGTGAAATGAAAACTGTATATGTTTCTTGAAACTATTGATCAAAATCTTGAATCTCGTTGGTTTTCGGAAAATTTTAGTTACATACAAGGAGATCTTCCGACCGTCGGTTATGAGAGCCCAGGCTTCCGTAAGTGTAACTATGCAATTTACTTTGGATCTTCCATGTGCATATTATTCCCCAACCCCTCTCAAGTTTTGAAGGCTCCCCATCCCATCCCAAATTTTACTGGTTCTTACCAGGCCTCAGATGCTCGGGGCCATTACTTATGAGATTCGTCAATTCCCTGCGCCCATTGATCGTTACTAAGATAGCGGTAGCTTTTTCCTGCGACTCTGTTGTCCTTATTCTCCCGAGAACGCAGAATTCACTGCAGCCCTTTAACAGGACTCGGCCACCATTGCAGCTCAACTCATGATATGATATCATCTGATCTGACAAAAACATACAAACACACACGAATAAGAAATATATCATATAGGTTCAATCTCTGGGTTCACAGCATCGGGGAAATCAGCGACATAGAACTGCAAACCTGCAAATATATGGGAAGATACCACCGGCTTGAGTCTTTAGTTCTGCTGGGTCTGTGAATGAAAGATCGACGAGTTCGTGGGTGGGGCCGGGACACTGTCAATTAGAGGCGCGTCCTGTCATTAATCAAGACAAAAACAGTCCGACGGATCATTTCATTTCACGCTTTTTGCTCGATTGGATTGGGGTTCTTTAACACCACGACAGTTTCACAGTCGTCCGTTGGGTTCTTCAACAAAAAACCGTTTGACAGCCGTTCGTTTTCGCTAAAAGTTTGCGTCACCTCACCTTTGCCTTTTCTAATAATTTTAATTTTGTTCGAGTTCTTGAAATAATTTTAATTATCTTGCAATTTATTATTGCAATCGTGGCATGATTGCATAAAAATATTATCTGGACTGAGTACGAGTTCAATGAATCTGAGAACCTGCTCGACGTTTTCAGTGATTGTTGTAACAAAGGTAAGAAAGATTTGGATGGACTGAGCCTGACGTTTGTTTTTCTTAATCTTTCTTTTCAAGCCCCTTCTTACGCGCCCAGTTTGTTCAATCATTAATACGTGCTACATGTATGCCGTTGGAAATAGCTTGGCAAGTGGATGAAATTGTTTCTTAAATTACTTTGTGATGATTTATACGTTCAAGATGCATGCACTTAGACGTAGCTTGGTATGGGTTAATGGGTTAAAAATTTACCGTTTACATAAATTTTATAACCGTCAAATTGACTAAAAATTTATCAATAAAAATAAAGTATATGTTTGTAAAAATTTAAAAATTTATATGTTCGATTAAAAGTTTATCAATAAAGTATATATTTATATATAACTCCGAGATTCATATATGTTTATATGTGATTCCTAGATTATAAGCATTTTTAAATAAGACTATACAAAATCAAAGAAGTTAAGACTAAGATACTATAACAATTTATAAGCATTTCTAAATAGAACTATACAAAATAAAACATAAAAGAAGTTAAGACTAAGATACTAAGATCATAGTTTTGAGACTTTGAAATGAGATTCCGATTCACCATATAAGTATAGACTACACTTAGACCTCAATTGCATGTCACATCAAGCAAATGGCAATTCTGCATCTTGGACACTAAGAAATCACATCCAAGATTGTGTATATTGAACTCTAAAGTTTGAAGCTTAGGTATCAAGGTTGAGATTCACTTGTTATGCCTACATTTATGGGTCATGAATATGTTTTAATAAAATATTAATTTTTGGAGAAAGAATATTCAGATTGAATGGTTTTTTTTGGTTGTCCATTAGAAATAATAGAATTGAGTTTTCTTTTTTGTTTGAGTTAAAAATAAGGATTTTTTTTTTAGAATTTTTATGTAGTTTAATTAGTATTGGTAATAGAGGATATTGAAGCTTGAAGGTAAAACAAATCATCATTAAAGGGTAAAACAAGAGCATTTGTTCATAGTGATTTGAAATCTAGTAACTATGTCTCATTCTTGATTGTTGCAACCATTGACTAGGATACCTTTATATCTTTGGGCATGTACCTAAACAAATGTATTAGAGAATTTTTTTTATAATAGAAGTATGATTGTCTAAGTATATTTATCTTCCTCAAATTGCTAATTCTACAATGTCCATTTTCATTAATTTTAGTTATTAGTGGGTTTACAAAACCATGCATTTCAAGAAATACTTAAGTTTATCAAGGGTGTGCCACTATGTCACTCAAAATATAGACCATTTTGGCACCCAACTTTTTATTGCAATGAAAATATGTATTTGTTTCAACCAAATGAAATATTTGTTTCACAACAAAATTTTCTCTTGTATTCACAACAAAAATTAAAAAAAACACATACAATACATAATATTTAAATCACTCAAAAACATATATATAAAATGATTGACTGATAGGAGTGCCCCTCAAATTTATACTTGTGAAATTATATATCACTATACATTAAATGCTAAGATTAGACATTATATGTCCTTTACCTTGTAGATATTGTTGAAATCATTCATTCACACATATATTTATTAGATAAATTAATAAAACTAATTGAAAAAAATAGATCTTTTAAAAATAAATTTAAAAGATATTTGACTATAACAATAAAAAAGATTGAATAAAAGGTTAAACTATAATTTGGAATAGTCTTTGATTTTATGTATGGGATTAAGGTTAGATGTTACTAAAAGTGGATTACTCTATTCGAATTAACTTCAAGAATGTCCATAAGAAAAACTAGTTTTCGTGTAGATACTATTTAAGTTGAAACTTCTAAAAATCAAATGGACAACTAGCCAATCATTTTAGAGAGCTGTAACAACTAATTATTTTTCGTGAATGTGGTAATTAGAAACGGATAACTTCATTATCAATTAACAAATCAATTATAATAAATCTTACTACTTCTTAAAAATAAATAAATTATAATATATATATATATATAATAAATAAAAATATTTTAATCATATTTTTTAAAATAAATTTTTAAATAAAACTTAAATAAAATATAACAAAAAAAATAAATGTTTTTTTGTTATTTAAAAAATAATATTCAAAAATATATATTATAAAAACTCAATGCATATGAAAATGGATAAAAAGAAAACATGCAAACAATATGTTTGAAGGAACCACTTTAGGAAAATATGGTCTAGCAAAACCGAGATCTCTATCTAAACATTAATTAAACAAAGCTCACAATCTATATATAAATAAAAAAGCTTTGCATAAATATAAATATAACAAAGTAAATTAAAATCATTTTATATAATACTTATCATTTATTTTCTTGTAAGGTTAATGTCTAAATCCATATAATTAATGAACATTGTGTAGTGCAATGATATCATAGTTTTTACTTTAATTCAGGTTTAGAATTGAGTTAATTAGTTATATGATAGCATAATCATATTGATGATGATGATGATGGTTAACCTCCACTAAGATTTAATTAGTCTATCATATTTTAAGAGGGTAAATGATTACTTGTGATTCTTTAGAATTTTGTTTCTGTGCTCGAAAAACATTAAGAAAAGCTTTCCAAAATCACATACTTTTGTTGAGTTAAAAGATTAAGAAAATTAATAATATAATCAATATAGTATATATATTAATAATAACATTACTGTTAATTATTAATTATTTTAAATTAATATAAATTATATATTTTAAGTAAAAGTATTATTTTTTATTAAATTATTTTATAATATATTAAAAAAATATCAATTTTAATATTATAATAAAAATACATCATGGCTTGCATAAAAGATTTATGGTGTTATGATCAAACTTAATTAAATATTAAGATACCCTAAACCTAGTAATGCCATGACCCATAAACCCAATATGATGCATTTTTTTGTTGGGCGAACTTAAATATATAAATAATGACCAGAGAAATTCTTACATAATAAAATTCAAATACATTATGAATATAAATAAAGAGGAATATGATGCATTTCTTTTTCTTTATTGGGTAAACTTAAATATATCAAAAAAAATTATAAATTAAAGTAGAATCATGTATTAATGATAAACATAAGCTATACAGAGACAAGTGTTAGCCACCTGTACTGCCATAAGAGGGAAATCAAGACAAGTGGTTACCTGATGTTTAGATATTGACACTTCCTTCTGAGTTCCAGTCTTGCTAGAACTAAAATGTTTACCCAAAAATTACAGTTTGTCTACGAAAACAAAAATATGAAAACCAAGTTCTGCAACCTTCTGCTCAGGCTAGCTATGGACAGAGGTGCCATGACTGAAACTACATAAACATGAAAGGAAAAAACTATTAGTTCATCGTGGTACGCTAGACCAACGACTCTGCAACTAAAGTAGACAAAAAACTAAAACCTGGAAACTTTAATCCATAGTTGGGCATGGTTATCCATGTATGGTGTACACCAGAGTGAACCATTGACTACAAGTCAGGCATTTGGCGTGCTCAGGAGCATCCGAGATTGCATCGAACAAGATGTCAATTCGTTGGCTGAGGACGCTCTGTGAATGCACCTAGTCATCCTTCTTCTATCTGATCTTGAAGAAGATTCGAAGCTACTCCTCCACGAGACGGTTGGCGAAATGTTGTGGTTTTTCTTCCTCCTCCTTGCCAGCTGCGTTGTTAGCCCCTGTGGTGATATCTTGGGTTGTTCTTTCTTTGTTCTCCAACTGCAAGCTTGGAGGAATCTCCTCCTCTACCTTGCATGATGATGATGGGAGGGGCCAAGAGGTTGGTATCCAGAGTGGGGCATGCACCTAAGGGTGCATCCTCCTCTTTTACCTTGCTCTATCTTTGAAGCAGTGGAGGAAACGAGGGGTAGTAAGTAGTGGAGGAGGTCGCCTCCAATTTTACTAGACAAGCTCCATGGAGTTGGAGAGGAGCCGACTGTGTCCTCTGGGAAGAGTGTCATGGACTGGCAAAGTGAGCGATGAGCACTCTTTAGGAAGGGGTAATCCTGTTACCACGAGAGAGGGTGTCAATGTTGTGGGCACCCCTCTTGGAATTTTCGCACTCTCGGGGCATGTTGAAGGGGAAATGAGGGTGGAGGAAGGAGGAAATGGAGGCTGGGGAGAGATGCAGGGAGTGAAGGAGGGAAATAGAGAATCTAAGAGGGAAAATGGAGTGGAGGAAGTCGGGGAGGATGCCTCTGGTGCATGGAAAGAGGCTGTAGAGAAACAAAGCTCAAGAATTTTCATGAGAGTCGAGGAGCTTAGCAAGGAGAGTGCACCAGGAAGGGAACAAAATGGAATAGGGCTCCCTATAAAAGGCCTGATTGCACCTCTTTTCACCATTGAAACCTGAAATGACCATCTCATCCACCATTGAAGCTTGAGAAGACCTTTGTGTCCTCTTGGTACACCCTACCTAGCTAGTTCGCTCACCCAAATGCCCAGCTCGATGCACTACTATAACTCTTCACATGGCGTAATCCATGGATGAATTAATGTGTAGGGGCTAGCAACCAAGATTAATAATTGCCCTGGCTACCCGATACCAGTTGTCTTCATTCTCTTTCCAGGTGACATCCCATCTGGGTAACTTGAATATATAATTAATGACCAAAAAAATTGTCAATTAATTATACATAATAAGTGTCAAATACATTATGAATATAAAGAAAGAGGATAAGTGGATTATTGTGAAGTTTATCTTAAATAACTAAGTACTATAAACTATAAGTAAGAGGTTACAAAATCAAATACAAATAGACATGTATATATAATATTTATGATGCCTTAAAATGTATAATCAATTTTTATCCTTAAATAATATTTTGAAAACATAAAAAGTTAATATAAAATCCTCTAAATTTAATAATAATGTATTTATAAAATATCATAATTAAATTAGATTTATAATTATATTTTTATGTGTATCTATCTAATTCAATTTTTATTATTAAATAATTTTTGAAAAAATATTAATCATTATAAAAAACTAAACTTAATAATAATGTATATTTATAAAATAACATAACTACATTCTAGATTTATAATTATATTTTTATTCATATCTATTTAATATTTAATTTTTATGGCTAGAAAAAATATTTATAAAAATAAAATTGTATGGTTAAATTTAATTCATAATTATGTATATATGATGTTCTCTTAAAACAAATATTTACAGAGGTATACATACCCTACCCTCTCTAGATTTGAACTTGTGGCCTCATAGGAAGAAACACATGTTTCTTAACCATTAGACTCACTTAGGTGTAAATATAAGGTAGAATATATATATATATATATATATATATATAACAATCAACCTAAGAAGGAGAGGGTGAAGAAAATCACAACTGATAGGATTAAAGAGCTAGAAGAAAAACTAACCAACAATTTGACCCTTAATAATGTGGAAAACAAATTGGATATCAAACCCATCAAAGAAGAAATGAATAAGATAATAGAACTAGACCATGAGCATAATAAAATATCCTTGAACCTTGTAATTTTTGGTATAAAAGAAGAACAAGAGGAGGATACGATGGCAATAGTAAACGAATAATTAAATAATAAATAACAAATTGATACAACTTACCTGATAGAAGCAAAGAGGCTAGGACAAATAATTGATGACAAAGATAGGTTGATCCATGTCAAAGTAAGTTGTAATGACCATAAATATAGCATACTCTGTAAATCTCTGAGCTTAAAAGGGTGAGGAAAATTTATAAATGAAGACCTCATTCCTCAAGACCAAGCTAAATTAAGGAAGGAAGTTCAAAAAGTAAAAGAATCCAAGGAAAGAAGGAAAATGGGAAATAATTAGAATAAAAAAATTATTGTTAGGGATAGAGACTAGAAGGATAATAATAAATAGAAATTTGGGAAACTCGAGATCCTTTTTTGGAATTGTCGTGGATTTCCATGGCGCAAAGGTCTTATCATAATTTGGATCCTAAGTGATATTGATATTATTTGTCTAGTTGAAACTTGGGAGCATGAAGAGTTTAAGGTCCCCAACATAGAAGGATTTTTCTTGTGGTTGGCATGGAACAAAAAACCCCACCATAGAGGGATCAGAGGCATAGATTTTTATATTAGAAAAAACATTTCTCCTCACATTCAACTTCATAAGATCGATCCTCTCAATATGTACATTAAAATAGAAATTTCAGACATCAATGCTAAGAAGATGTATATAGAAATTTGTTATTTTGCACCTATTAATTCTACTTTTTATAAGAAAAACTATCTATATAGCAATTGTCCCTATAATAATATTTATAGTTTGAAAAATGAAGGTAATATCCTCCTGCTAGGAGAATTTAATGCTAGGATTGCAACTAAATATTCTACTCTTTTAAGTATTGATTCCAACCATAATCTTCTATGGCTAGATGAGGACCTTGTTTTATCTAATAGCTACAAAAGAAGCTCTGAAGACGTAATTGAGAATTTGTTTGGTACTGAGTTTTTCAAGCTCTCGAGATCTCAAGACCTAATAATTTGCAATAGAGTAATGAAGTGGACAAACTCCAACCATATGATGTGTATTCATGGTGTAACACCCTGTTTCCCCCAGTTGGTAAAAATAACTATACTGGCCAAGAACTATGGCAAACTCAAAGATGTGAATGTGTGATTTTAATGGACCTTAGTAAAAGGTCGATGAATGTAAATTATGTTATGAATATATGTTACAGGACTACTGAGAGGGGGGTGTGCTGAAAAAGAGACCATGATGGTTGATGAAAGGTGGTGGAAGGCACCTGGAATGGTGGTGTTAAATTCCATCGAACCAAACTGTATTTGGTCTTCACTGGCCCGGAGAACCAAGAGCAGCTCCCTGGCCCCAAAATGAATTACTCACCAGGTTGGTAGGTGAAGAGGCTCCTCATGAGCTAATGAGATATGGGGATGAAATGCCCATCCGTGGAAGCCTCAGACCTGACCACCGCGGGGAAGTTCGTGCCACACACAACCTCGCCGAGAAAGAAAAGGCAGGAAAGAGGTGTGGGAAGGGGGTCAGACATGACAGAGATCGCAAGAGGGGAAAAATCAGAAGGACTCTAGAAAATATACAGAGTGATTGATGAGTAGAGAAGAAGGAGAGTAACCTTCATTCTCGACTTCTGATGAATAGAGACTTAGTCTCACAACATCGTGGTTTAAGCTCAGGGGTGGCTAGTGGTAAATCCATTCAGAATTGTTGAGCCTATGGTTGGGTGGAAATGAGCACCCCTTTCAGTAGTTGCATCACACCTGGTGTTTTTCTAATAAGTTTTATATCTTGTATCTTGAATTTAAATATTCTGACATATCTGCTCATGGTTTGTGAAATTATGAATGATTTTTGTATAAGACTGTCTGTATGGTGTTTGATCAGAAATGGTGGCTGCATGCTTATATTGGAAAGACCACATATGAATTACGTATATATTTGTATATATGTGTATTTTGAATGGATTCAATATTCAAGTCTATTCTCGTGAAATCTATTCCCTTATTTTATCTCAAGTGATGACCTGGATAGATCTTTCCACACGGACACCCTCTTTAAAAGTTTACCCAAGAAACTGCCGGAGGATTTTATGACATAAGTTTGAAAAACCCTGCATGAGAGAGAATGGTATTCTTAGACTTCGATATTTCGGAGTTTCGGCACCCGGGGTATCTAGGTGCGAGTCCTCTTGTACTCGCGAGTCCCGAAGCCTCAAACCACAAAATCCTGAAATGACAGTGTGTGGATGAATTAAGGACCATTCGATGGTTCGGTACCCAAGATACCATTCCTCTTGCTAAATGCACGAATGACATTCTTTCGCAGGATCTAATGTCTGTTACGACCGTTAAATTGGATGAAGGGACACAGGCGTTAATGCTTCGACCCCTTTTTAACCTTTTTAAGTAGCAAAGAAATCGAGACCGTCGATTCCAAGACCCATGGGAGTACCTGGACTGTCCAACTGTAGAGTACATGTGGTAGTCGGTAAGTGTTTTGGCTTTTCGCCACCCGGGGTACCTAAGTGCGAGTTCTCCTGTACTCGCAAGACCCGAAACCCCGATTCACGAAAACCTGAAATAACGGCGTGTGGATGAGTTAGGACTTTTCGGTGTTTTGGAACCCAGAATACCCAAGGGAGTGTTTCCTTATACTTGCAAGTCCCAAAACCCCAACTTGCGAAATCCCGAAATGATAATAGTATGGAGAAGTTAGAAGATCTCGGAGTTTCGGTACCCGAGATATCTAGAGGTGAGTTCCTTATACTCACAAGTCTCGAATCCCATACTCGTGAAATTCTAACATATGAAATCCCGAAATAGATGTGTAGGTTTAAGAGTTTGTAATTCGGAGTTTCGGCTCCCAGAAGATCTAGGTGCGAGACCTCCTGTTTGTGCACGTCGTGAATCTCCAATTCACGAAACCCCAAATTTTGGTAGAAGGTATGATGAGTGGGTGTATTGTCTTTTCGGTACTTAGGAAATCGAGGAAGGTGACTCTTTGTCCTCTTGTATCGCGAAGTCCTGTTTTGCGAAATCCTGATATAGCATAGTGTGAATTGAATCGGTGTTTCGGTATTTTGGTACCCGAGATACCTATTAGCAAGTTCTCTTGCACCTGCCAGTCCCGAAAACCCGAAGTGTGAAACCCCAAAATAATATTAGTGCGGACGAGATATGGCGTTTCGGTGTTTCGGCACCCAAGGTACCTAACAATAAGTTCTCTTGTCGAGGTATATCGCGAAAACCCAGTTTGCGAACTCCCGAATTAGACAGAGCGATATATATATATATGTGTGTGTGTGTGTGTGTGTGTGTGTGTGTGTGTGTGTGTGTGTGTGTGTGTGTGTGTAGGTAGGTTTCAGAGTTTCAGCTCTCAGGAAACCTAAGTGTGAAACCTCCTGTCATCACATATCCCGAAATCCCAGTATGCGAAATCTCGAAGGGTAGAATATCAGGGCTTAATCCGAGTTGTTGTTAGTCTCGTTAAGCAGTTAGATCTGTTTCGGGTTTCGGCCCTTCGAAAGACAAGAGAGAAAATGGAAATACATACATCGCGATTTCCTGAATCGCGAAAGCCGATGAGAACCTCTCCAATAAGGCCTATGGTCATAGCCTCCGATCATATGAGGGACTTTTAAAGGGAAAGGAGGGTCTGCAATAGGCTCCTTAGAATTTAATAAAAAATGAAAGAAAGAAAGCCAAAAATTCTCTAGCCCCATGGTGGGTGTGTTACAAATTGGTATCAGAGCATGGTTACAACAATTGACCTGCTTGGGCTCATGAATGAGTTGTGTAGAAGCTCAATTTGAAACACTCCTAAAAGGAGAAACCCCCTGTCTTAACCTTCTTAATCAAAAGTCGAAGTTAAGAATGAAAACTCCTATTGTGTGTGTGTACATGTGTTAATATATATATATATATATATATATGAATTATGCACTGCTTACAAATAAATATAAATATTGACTAACAACCAACGTTTTTTTTTCCTTGCACATAAGTGGAAGATCAACCGCGGAAAATTGTCGACGTAGAAAATGGTGACTCACCTTGAAGTGGAGGAGGGCTCCCACAATAGAGACAAAGATTCTGACAAAAGGAGGGCAGTAGGGACCCCTCCAGATCTAGCTGAGACTGTGAGGAGTCTCATGGTCGAATTACAAAGCTGCAAGGCTGACAATGAGAGGATTATGAAAGAACAAGAGAAGCAAACAAAAATTAACATAGTTTTACTGCAAAGCTTATCCGACCTACAAAGACAAATGCAACATGAACCTCAGGTACAAAAACATGGTCATATCAGTGGCCACACTGAGAGGAGCACCTCGAAAAGGATCCTCCCAAAGGTAAAGGACCAACGAGGAACGATTCCTCTAGGAAGGAAGCTGGCGGTTCAGAGGGCTCTTCAAGAAGGAGAACTAGTTCTCATTCCCGAAGAAAACAAAAGAAGTAGAAGCTTTCCAAGGATCATAAATTTGAAGAATTTAGGAAGGCCAAACCTCCCTCCTTCGACGGTGAAATAAAGAAGGGAGAGGAAGCGGAGGCCTGACTGCTTGGACTAAAGAAGTATTTTAGAGTCCATGACTTCTCAAAAAATTTGAAGGCCAGAGTGGCCACCTTCAACTTGAATGGAAAGGCTTCCATTTGGTGGGAAGACCTTAAGAATGTGAAAGGGGTTCGCGAAGAGGACCTATCTTGGGAAAGATTTGAGAAATACTGCCAGAAGAAGTATCTTTCAGAAAAACATTACGACGAAAAGACTAAAGAATTCTATGAGCTCAAACTGGGGCAACTCAGTATAGAGGAATATGTTAGCAGATTCCTCGAGTTGCTGAGGTATGTACCTTATATAAAGATAGAAAAGGAAAAGGTGCAACGTTTCATCAGTGGACTACCTAAGGACTATCGGGACATAATTGAATTTGATGAACCAAATACCCTAGAAGGCACTATCTAAAAGGGAAGATATTGTCATGAATAGTTTGGACATCGGACAAAACCTCGCGAAGGATAGAAACCGAAGAATAGTTTGGTATTTCAGAGAAAAGGGATTAAATCCCCAAGGTATAAGAACTATAAGAAGAACTCAAGGATGAGCTTCCCAGCCTAGAGTGTACACCAACAAAACTTTCCCTCTTTGAGAGAAAATAAAACTTCTGGGTCTATACCAATAAAGGTTGATAACCCAAAGAGAGAACCTTTGAAATGTTGGGGCTGCGGAGAAGAACATATACTGAGAGACTGTCCACACCGACAACAGAATAGTCAGAGAATTTACAACATCTAGGAAGCTACCACCGTCAATGATGTGGCCAGGAGTGTGCCGCAAATTTATGCAGCCTTGGATAATAACCAAGTTGACCACCAAGCTTCAGTGGTGGAAATAGATGGTATGATTTCCAACCATCCAATGTCTATTCTGATTGACCCTGGTTCAAACTTGAGTTATATAGCCTCTAAGACTGTTGATAAGTGTAAATTATAGCCACATAAACCTACCAAGCCATGGTTGGTACAGTTAGCCACTGGCACCAAAAGAACGGTAGCCGAGGTCATACCAGCCTCCCATTTAATGTTGGGTGAATTCCCCACCTGAGCAGGCCTTAACATATTACCCCTGGGATTGTATGATCTGTTGATTGGTATGGACTGGCTAGCCGCCCATAAAGACAGATTGGAATGTTACCATAAAACCTTAGAATGCGTAAGTAAAGAAGGAAAAAGGATAACCCTTCAAGGGATCTGAAAACCTGTCTCGGTGAGACAAATATCAGTGCTACAAATGAGAAGGTATTGCAAAAAAGGATGTCCCCTATATGCAATACAGTTGTTGAAAACAATTGAAGGCAACAAACCAAGCCTCGAAGACCACCCTACCCTGAGAGAATACAAAGATGTATTACCGGAAGAGGTATCGGGTCTACCTCCGAGAAGGGACATTGACTTCTCGATAGAACTTGCACTAGGAGTGGTGCTGGTGTCTAGGACACCCTATCGGATGAGCACCCCTGAACTAGTTGAACTCAAATTGAAATTGAGAGAATTGATAGATAAGGGCTATATCCAGCCCAACGTGTCTCCATGGGGAGCACCAGTCCTATTTGTGAAAAAGAAGGATGGTACCCTTAGACTATGTATAGATTATAGACAACTCAATAAGGTAACCATAAAGAACAAGTACCCCTTTCCCAAGATCGATGACCTATTTGATCAATTGGGGGGTGCGTCTATTTTCTCAAAGATTGACTTGACATCGGGATACCATCAAGTCCAAATCAAGGGTGAAGACATCCATAAAACTACCTTCTGGACATGGTATGGTCACTATGAGTTTGTGGTAGTGCCATTTGGGTTAACCAATGCCCCTGCCACTTTCATGTGCTTGATGAACAATGTACTCAGCAAATTCCTAGACAAATTTGTGCTAGTTTTTATTGACGACATATTAATTTACTCCAAGAATGGAGAAGAGCATGAAGAGCATCTTAGACTTGTGTTGCAAGTGATAAGAGAACATCAACTCTATGCCAAATTTAGCAAATCTGAATTCTTCCAGAAGAAAATACATTACTTGGGTCATGTCCTATCCGAAAAAGGGGTAGCAGTAGACCCTGATAAGATCAAGTCTATCACGGAATGGCCTACCCCAAGGGATGTTTCAGATATCATATCCTTTATGGGATTAGTAGGATATTATAGGATATTTATAAAATGATTCTCCAAGATTGGTTGTCCAATCACTGCCCTCCATAGGAAGGGGACAAAATTCACATGGACACAAAAATGTGAAGAAATATTTCAAACCCTGAATCACCTACTGACCCACACACCCATGTTGAAGATCGTTGATCCCGAATCCGACTTCCTCGTGTGCACAGATGCCTGTAGGGAAGGGCTTGGAGGAGTCCTTATGCAAGGAGGAAGTGTGGTCTGCTATGAATCCCAAAAATTGAATGAGAACGAAGTCAACTATGTGACCCATGATCTAGAGTTGACTCCCATAGTGCATGCCTTGAAAATGTGGAGGCATTACCTCCTGAGAAGAAAATTTGTACTTATGACAGATCATTGTGGATTGCGATATCTGTTTGACCAACCGAATCTCAATTCCAGACAAGCTAGGTGGATGGCCCTCCTTAGCGAGTTTGATTTTGAAATCAAACACATTAAAGGAAAAGAAAATAGGGTGGTTGATGCCCTTAGCAGAAGAATGAAAACAATTCACTTGGTTTCGGTGAGTACCTATGAGACGAATGTCAAATAAAGAGTCAGAAATGCACAAGAGACAGACACATTCTCCCAGACCGTGACCTCATACTTGCAGCAAGAATCCGCAGGGATAAAGTATGGAGGTTACCGGATGATGGAAGGAGGTCTGCTCACTTACCGAAGAAGATTGTATATCCTAGATTGTGACAACTTGAAAAGGTTCATACTAGATGAACTACGTAAAAGACCCTATATTGGTCATCCAGGATACTAGAAGATGATCACAACCACCAGGAAACAATTGTGTTGGCTCGGATTGAAGAAAGACATAGTTGAGTACCTAGACAAATGCATTTAATTCCAATAGGTAAATGCAGAACACCGACACCCAACAGGATTATTACAACCTCCACCAATCCTGGAATAGAAATGGGAAACCATCTCCATGGATTTCATCACCGGATTACCAACCTCGAGCAAACAGAATGATGCCATCATGGTAGTGGTGGATAAATTGAGCAAGTCCGCTCACTTTATCCCCGTTAAGTCAACTTGTAAGGAAATAGACATCGCCAACGTATTCCTTAAGGAGATATTTAAACTACATGGTATGCCGAAAGAGATTGTGTCTGACAGAGACATGAAATTCACTTCCAACTTTTGGAAATCACTAATGGTGGGTTTAGAGACCAAATTGTTGTTTAGCACCACCTATCACCCTCAAAATGATGGAAAAATGGAAAGAGTGAACCAAATAGTAGAAGACATGCTAAGAATGCATGTAATGCATCAACCCAAGAAGTGGGAAGACTACCTGCCACTAATGGAATTCGCCTACAACAACGACTACCAAGAATCCTTAAAGATGAGTCCCTTCGAAGTCCTCTATGGTAGGCTGTGCAACACTCCTGTCAGCTGGAGTAATCCTTTAAACATAATTTATTTTGGACCCGACATGTTGAAAGAAATGGAACAGCAAGTGATTTAGATAAAACAAAACCTGAAGGTCGCTCAGGACCGACAGAAAAGCTACGCCGACCAAAAGAGAACCCCAAGAGAGTTCAAGACGGGAGACCATGTATATCTTAGAGTTAGACCTAGAAAGAGTTCTCTAAAAATGGGAGCCTGTGCCAAGTTGGCACCTCGGTATTGTGGACCCTTTGAAGTTCTAGATAGAGTGGGAACTGTAGCCTATAGGCTAGCACTTCCTCCCACAGTAAAAGCACATAATCTTTTCCATGTTTCATTATTGAATAAATATGTACATGATTCTAATCATATAATTGATTGGTCTGTGATCCAGGTGGAACCAAAGGGAGAATTCCTACCAAAACCTCAATGCATACTGGACAGAAAGGAAACCCCACTCCAGAACTGAACCATTGCACAGGTCAAGGTGCAATGGAGACATTTTGGCCCAGATGAGGCTACATGGGAAATGGAGGATTCCATGAAACAGGCACATCCAATTTTGTTTACCTCTGTACATACATGTCATATTGATAGATAGAACATTGAGGACGATATTCCTTTAAGGGGGAGGAAATTGTAACACCCTATTTCCCCCAGTCGTTAAAAATAACTATATTGGCCAAGAACTATGGCAAACTCAAAGATGTGAATGTGTGATTTGAATGGACCTTAGTAAAAGGTCAATGAATGTAAATTATGTTATGAATATATGTTACAGGACTATTGAGAGGGGGGCTGTACTGAAAAAGAGACCACGATGGCTGAAGAAAGGTGGTGGAAGGCACCTGGAATGGTGGCGTTAACTTCCATCGAACCAAACTGTATTTGGTCTTCACTGGCCTAGAGAACCAAGAGCGGCTCACTGGCCCCAAAATGAATTACTCGCCAGGTTGGTAGGTGAAGAGGCTCCTCATGAGTTAATGAGGGATGGGGATGAACCACCCATCCATGTAAGCCTCAGACCTGACCATTGCGGGGAAGTTCATGCCACACGCAACCTCGTCATGAAAGAAAAGGAAGGAAAGAGGTGTGGGAAGGGGGTCAAATGTGATAGAGATCGCAAGAGGGGAAAAATTGGAAGGACTCTGGAAAATATACAGAGTGATTGATGAGCAGAGAAGAAGGAGAGTAACCTTCATTCTCAACTTCTGACGAACAGAGACTCAGTCTCACATCGTCATGGTCTAAGATTGGGGGTGGCTAGTGGTAAATCCATTCAGAATCGCTGAGCCTACGATTGGGTGGAAACGAGCACCCCTCTCAATAGTTGCATCACACCTGGTGTTTTTATGATAAGTGTTATATCTTGTATCCTGAATTTAAATATTCTGACATATATGCTCATGATTTGTGAAATTATGAATGATTTCCATATAAGACTGTCTGTATGGTGTTTGATCAGAAATGGTGGTTTCATACTTATATTGGAAATACCACATATGACTTACGTATATATTTATATATATGTATATTTTGAATGGATTTGGTATTCAAGTCTGTTCTCAGGAAATCTATTCCCTTATTTTATCTCAAGTGATGCCCTGGATAGATCTTTCCACAGGGACACCCTCTTTAAAAGTTTACCCAAGAAACTACTAGAGGATTTTATGTCATAAGTCTGAAAAACCCTGCATGAGAGAGAATGGTATTCTTAGACTTCGATATTTCAGAGTTTCAACACCCAAGGTATTTAGGTGTGAGTCCTCTTGTACTCGCGAGTCTTGAAACCTTGACCCAAAAAATCTTGAAATGATAGTGTGTGGATGAATTAAGGACCTTTCGATGGTTCGGTACCCAGGATACCCTTCCTCTTGCTAAATGCACGAATGAGATCCTTTCGGAGGATCTAAGGTTTGTTACGACCGTTAAATTGGATGAAGGGATGCAGGCGTTAATGCCTCGACCCCTTTTTAACCTTCGTAAGTAGCGAAGAAATCGGGACCATCAATTCCAAGACCCATGGGAGTACCTGGACCGTCCAACTGTAGAGTACACATGGCGGTCGGTAAGTGTTTTAGCTTTTTGGCACTCGGGGTACCTAAGTGCAATTTATCCTGTACTCGCAAGACCTAAAACCCCAATTCATAAAACCTGAAATAACGGCGTGTGGATGAGTTAGGACTTTTCGGTGTTTCGGAACCCGGAATACCCAAGGGAGTATTTCCTTGTACTCGCAAGTCTCGAAACCCCGAATTGTGAAATCCCGAAATGATAATAGTATGGAGAAGTTATAAGATCTCGGAGTTTCGGTACCCAGGATATCTAGAGGCGAGTTCTTTGTACTCGCAAGTCCCGAATCCTCGACTTGCGAAATTCTGACATATGAAATCCTGAAATAGATGTGCAGGTTTAAGAGTTTGTAATTCAGAGTTTCGGCTCCTGGAAGATCTAGGTGCGAGACCTCCTGTCTACGCACGTCGCGAATCTCTGATCCGTGAAACCGTGAATTTTGGTAGAAGGTATGATGAGTGGGTGTATCATATTTTCGGTACTCAGGAAATCGAAGAAGGTGACTCTTCGTCCTCTTGTATCACGAAGTCCCGATTTACGAAATACCGATATGGCATAGTGTGAATTGAATCCGCGTTTCGGTATCTCTGTACCCAAGATACATATTGGCAATTTCTCTGGCACCTGCCAGTCCCGAAAACCCAAAGTGAGAAACCCCAAAATCATAATAGTGTGGACGAGATATGGTGTTTCGGTGTTTTGGCACCCGGTGTACCTAACAATAAGTTCTCATGTCGTCGTATATCCCGAAAACCTAGTTTGTGAACTCCCAA
>ML777477.1:591846-606233 GCA_009831015.1 Picea engelmannii
TTTCGGAGTTTCGGCTCCCGAGAAACCTAAGTGAGAAACCTCCTATCGTCGCATATCTCGAAATCCTGGTATGTGAAATCTCGAAGGGTAGAATATCATGGCTTAATCCGAGTTGTTGTTAATCTCGTTAAGAGGTTAGATCTATTTCAGGTTTCGGCCCTTCGAAAGACGAGAGAAAAGGGAAATACATATATCGTGATTTCCCGAATCACGAAAGCCGACGAGCACCTCTCCAATAAGACCTGTGGTCATAGCCACCGATCATATGAGGGAATTTAAAAGGGAAAGGAGGGTCTGTTGTAGGCTCCTTAGAATTTAAAAAAAATGGAAAGAAAGAAAGCCGAAAATTCTCTAGCCTCGTGGTGGGTGTGTTATACATGGGCTAGGTAGTAGTGTCATATATTATGTGATATATGAAATCCCCGTTTCCAACCAAATAGAAAATTTTGACCTTTTAAATTACCATGAACCCGAATCTCATCATAAACCTTTAACCCTAACTCTAAACGTTTCCATGCACAAGAGAGCCATTGAAGAGAAATATGATAATCAAATGCAATTGTGTTTTGAAAAAAGTAAAGATGACCTTTTCCTAAATGATTTAAATAGTAAATTACATCTCCTAACTTATAAGGACAACATTGAATAACTCAATCACAATTTTACAACTACCCTTTCCACTTCTATTAACAATTTCTCTTTCAAAGTGTCTTCTGAAAAAAACAATAGAATGACCAATCCTTGGTATGATAAATAATGTAAAATATGGCCTTTTGAAATATTAGAAAAGATAGGGCTAGTTTCATACATGCTATCATTTCCTATATCCATGAGAGTGCATAATTTATTTCATGTGTCATTATTAAGGAAATATTTTCCTGACCTTAACCACATAATTGATTGGAATTTGATCAAGGTGGAGCATGAAGGGGATTTACAGATGGAACCAGTACACATCCTGGACCAAAAATTCAAAGTGCTCAAGATTAAAGACATAGGGTTTGTAAAGGTTCAATGGAAATTCTGCGGTCCTGAATATGCTACATGGGAGCATGAAGAAAACATACGAGCAGAGTGTCCACAAAGTTTTGATAATTTTGAAGAAAATGGAATGCAAGACTCCATTTTGAGTAGCTACAGTTATAAAACCACATCTCAGAGTCCTAGCCAACTGTGTTGGACGCCATGATAAAATAATATCCAATTCCTTGGGTTAGACCTAATAAAGGGATGGTACATCCCTTGGTTTAGCTTTGATAGAGGAATGATGCATTTCTTGGGTTGGTGATTTGAGAGGAACATGAGATTATGGTTGGAGATGTTGTTGGAGTTGTTAAATTAAAAAAAAATATTTTCTAAGTATTGTGATGTAAATTTTCATATATGTATATCGACATAGAGTGTATTGAGGACAACACACAATTGTATGGGAGGGGGAATTCAGCATCCCCACTATAATCCCTAGTTTAATTAATGCTTATGTAGATATAATGTGTGGCTATGACCAAAGCAATGTAATTTGCAAATTGTGTTTCTATGTTTTAATAATAAAATGTGATGTCAATTGTTAAGGGGACATGGAAAAGAGATGGGGGATGAATTAATCCACAAAAGAGTGGAGTGTCTAGGATAATGGGCAAGAGGGATCCAAGGGGGGATTATCCATGTATATTCATTCAACCCATTTTATTAAATTTGATATGTGTATATGAACCTTCCAATTTTTGATTCAGTGTTCCCAAATCCAATCATTGAATGCATGTAAGAGTGTGGGTGTGGGTGGTAATAACCCAAAGTTATTGGTAACATGGAGGTTGATTACAATTATCTTGGGGAAGAGTGCGAGTCAAGAAAAGAAAGCCAAGGAGAGAAATTCGTATGGGTTGGGATAATAGTTGGAACAAAAAATCAAGTTTTTGTGCATGAAGAGAAATTAAAGAGAAGGAAAGAGAGATTGAAGCTAGTGCAACCATGGAAGGCTAGTTTTAGAGCATGTTGGAGCATATTTGAAGCTGGAAACTTAAGAAACAGGTTGTCAGGACTAAAGAGTGAACTCCTGGGCTAGTTGCAATGTAACAATAAGTATTTGTTGTTGGTTTGCCAGTAGTTTTCCTAAGAACAAGTTCCTTGAGTTATCAACTGAGTGATTTCTAGCTAACTATGCCAGAGAGACCCTGATAAACGAATGGGATGCACGAGGGACTGATATCAGTGAAGGGGTACACTCCTTGGGTGGGGAAATTCAAGAGGAAGAGAGCTGGTGGAAAATCAAGATAACTGTAGGAAGATATCAATGGGTTTTAAGTTCTATGAGCTTCGAGTGGACTGTGAGAGACCACCCTCTTTTGTGGATTACTAGCCTTATCTTAGAGGTGACTTAATGTTGATATTTTGAAAAATCATTCTATGGTTGGGTGGAATGTATGTCCAAAGAATTTGGTTGCACAACTTAGGTTTAAATATAAGTGTTTTATCTTGTTGCTGAGTTATTTACATGTGTTATTGTTGTGCATTAACTATGTGTAAATAATAATGATTGATATGTTGATGTGATGAGTTGTTTAGATGCATTTCATGTTGATTATTATCATGTTGTAGATGTTTTTATTTTATGTTTGTATACAATAGATGAATTTGTTTTAATTTGTAGCTAAAAGCTACAGAAAATCAATTAACTGTAAAATGGATTAATTATTTAGCAACAATTTAATTTTTGTGAGTATTATGCACTGTAATGTCCTTTGTCTTGGATGAGGGGTGTTACATATCTAACATGACTAGAAGAGGTTAATGATTTCTTCTTCTTACTCTTCCTCTTCCTATTTCTTTAAGACTTCTAGTTACTAGTAGATATACTTTCACTAGAAGAGGGAGAAGGAGGAAGAGTAGGATTTTCTAATTCAGAAGATAAAGGATAAACATCCATTAGATGCCCATGACATAAGGTGCTTATATAAAAATATTAAAGAGCATTCGGGACATTCATAGTGGTCCACAACCAAATTGGTTGTCCTACATTCAACCCATGAATGTTCAAAGTGGCCATCAAGGGAGCACCAACATTTTCAAAGAAAGAAAAAGAACAAGAATTCCCTTGGACAAGAATCCTTTTGTTTGTATCCTCAAGAATTTTGGCCATATATTTCTTATGAACAGGTTCATCCCTTGCGAGGTTTTTCAAGTCCAAAAAATTCTCACACACTAACTCTGGTAAACCAATGGTACAAAAACCTATGCATTCTAGGAGTTGACTCCATGCTTTCAAAAGAAAGACTAGGGGTCCTTCCTAACCAGTGGAGCGATTGGTCGACCACTTTGAATAAATGATCCAAAAGAGGTGATAGAGACACAACCTAAGGGTAATTATACAAACTAGCACTCAACTAAAAAGTCCTAAGAGAAACATTGCAAAACAACAACCTCTCCAAAAATTTAGCCTAGCTCGATGAGGTCTGGAGTATAAAGTAATGAAAAAGTAGAAAAGGACCTTCCAAAATGAGCATGGATTGATCATTCCTAAACAAGCATGGGTCGATCATGTTCCGAGACCAATGAATGAAGGAGTGAGAAGAAATATTGGAGCAAGATATTTTTGGACCATTTTTAGGAATCGCATAAGAGAAAACTACACAACAAGTCAGTTAAGGAACAATACACACGTAAGAAAGGAAGACACATACTTCATTTTCAGGGGTCAACACGTGTGGAAGGAAGAATTTGTTAGAAGTAGTTAGACCTTTTGGTCCTTTTTGTAACGGGATAAGACCTAGTGTCAATGTATAAATATGTATGGGTTTTGGGTAGAAGTTAGTTTTTTGAGAGAAATGTGATGATGAGTGAGGAAGAATAAGCTAAGTGTGCATTGTACATGCTAACAACAATGGGATTTTGGGTAGAACTAAGACATTATGTATGAGAACAATGAACACCTTTTGTAAGGAATGATACTGAATAATAATATAATAATACTGTCATTGTGAACATAGCCCAGTTTGTGGTGAACCACATTAAATATATGTGTTATGATGTATGATGTGTTGTGATATGTTTTCTTTTATATTATGTTTATGGTGAACATATAATGTATGAATGGTTAATATAAACATGTCATATGATGGTTTTGCACACTTGATGAATGGTCTAATGAAAGAATGTTAACTGTGAATAATGTGTGGAATGTTTCACATTCCCTCATAACTAGGGAAAGATGGTTCCTCTAGTCCCCATAGGTACATCGGGTGAGACTTCACCCGCTTGTGGGTGATGTTGAAAGGGCTGGTATCTTTAGTGTTTTTTTGGTGAATTAATGTTTAACCATGGGTTTGTCGAATGTACACCAATAAATGGTTTCGTTACGAAGACGGTGATCTACAACTGAGGGGGATGTGGAGACCTAATAAAGAGGAGATTAGACAATGGTTGGATACCAAGAAGATCAAGTTTGTTGTATATCAGAATAAGAATCGACAGATCAACACAAAGAAATCGCTACAAAGGTATGTGTTTACTGATTTGCATGAAATTTTCTTTGCTAATTTCTTGAATATTTTAGCAGAGTGGATCCAAATATTAGTTGAAAAGAACCGAATATTTTTCACTATTTTTCAGAGGAATTGGACTCCTAAGTTAATTTGGATAGTCAATACTATAAGAAATTGGGTATCGTGTGTAATTGATTACTGGATAGATAGTGTGTTGGAATCTTATGTTACTGAAATTGCTATAGATTGTACACAATCGTATAGTGTTGTTGAAACATAATTCTTTAATGGAATGAACAAAAGATACTTGAAGTCACTATCTACTTAGATTAAGTTGTTATTGTGTGCTAAGGGAATTATGAATATGGAATCCGATATCCATAGTGGCTAAGTGTCTTCGCACACATATGGGGACTAGTGGGGATGCTCTGAGTGTAAAGAGGCATGAAGAGAAGCAATGAGGAATAGATGGGCTGAGGATGTTGAGAAAAGAAAAGTGTGAAAAAGATGAAGAGATTGGAGTATTGCGTAGCAGTAAAATATTTAGATTGAATAAGTAGAGAAATGTGGCTGAGAGAGATGAGAGACACAGTGATATAAAGGAAAGAGACATAGGTGTAATAATCCATATCGAAGGAATTTTGTGCACATAATAAAATATCCATCAACTCATTCCATTATAGAAGATCCCACTTAGATCATACTCAGCGTCGAACCCACGACCCCATGTGTGTCACCAAGAACTGAGGTAAGATCAGAAGCTTTGTCAATTATAGTTAGTGAAGGAAGTAAATATAGTAGTAAAAGCAGTCAGAGTAGTGAAAGTAGTATGCCAAGTTAGGATCAACTAGTTTTATTAGAAAAGAATACCTCACAAAACAAAATGGAAGGGGTAGATCCTACTTTAAGAATTCATATCTTCCATGGATCGGGGAGAGAGGATCAAGAAAAACTTTTTTTCATTTGTGAAACAATATGGACCGTGAAGAACGTCCACGATGATGATGCAAATATTGTGAAATTCGCTATGACATTCAGAGACCATGCCTTACTATGGTACATGCAATATCATACTATTATGCCTGTAGGACAAACTAGAACATTGGAAGATGTAATACAAGATCTATTGAAAGAGTTCTAGAAACCTAAGTCCAAGTCACATTCCATTACAAAGATGAAGGAGATCAAGAACATAGTGAATGAATCAGTGTGGGATTACGATAAAATATTAAATATACTAAAGGATCTACTGAATTTCCATATTCGAGATGAACAACATAGGGAGTGGTTTATTGCAGGATTGTTTCCACATATATGCTTCCCTTTGACATAATAGAAAATTTCATCGTAGTCAAAAGACTTAGAAATTTATATGAAATTGGAAGCATCCCATGTAGGAGAAAATGATGCAAGGATGGCTCAAGTTTAGTCACAATTAGCAACACTGACTACTCAATTACAGGAACATGAAAAAGGAAAAGAAAAGAGTGAGGAAGTCTAGTGTTTCACATGTAGGATAGAAGGTGATCATAAGAATGAATGCCCATATTTTTAGCAGTATTTGAATACAGGAGATCTAAACCCTTTAGGAGTATGGTGTGAGATATGTAAAACAATGGGTCACTGCCCTACTGTGTGTATGTTGATGCATAAGTATCATGGTATTGTGGGAAATTTCGTTTTTACTTTTTGTAATTTTGTCTTACATCATGAAGAGGAATGTCACACACTATATTTGATGAGAGAGTGCACTGCAGATGCATACAAAGTCTCAAGGAGAATGAGGAGGAGTATGGTGTGAGATATGTAAAATGATGGGTCCCCAACCTACTGCATGTATTTTGATGCAAAAGTATTAGAGTACTGCGAGAAACTTGTTTTTTAACTTTTGTAACTCTGTCTGACATCATGAAAAGGATTTTTGCGCACTAGATTTGATGAGAGAGTGAACTGCAGATGAATACCATGTCCAAAGGGAAGAAGGAACAAAAGGAGGAGTATTTTAGTATAATACACCAAGAGAATATAATCAAGGAGTATAATACTTGGAATCACATAAATTACTCGATCCAATTCTATCCAAGAAACCTATATAATATTCAAAAGTCTGGTTCATTCAGAAATGAAGTGAGGATACGGTCGCCTCATTTGTCCAGTATCATCCATCAATTATTCCTGGATAACAAGCACCCGACTCATCAAAACAATAATGAATACTGAAACAACATTTTTGACCAAGTTAACCATTCCCTTAAATTCATAAACTTTGTTGTTCATTGTTGTAGCTACTAAACATAATCCATTAATTAGCAATAAACTGTAAAAAAAAATTAATATACCGATGCGAATGAGAAGAAACAATCCACATATTTGTCCTTCTTAATAAGAACAACATCAACCAAAGTCCATGTTTTACTTTCAACCATAGGATGTAAATATGAATCGTGGATATTAGCATTAACTTGCATTTTCACGTGCCCTACAGTGACAACTATCAAATTCGTCTTCATTAGATGAGCTCTCACAATGAACTGAATCTCATCCTTAAAAATATGATACTTGTTATATTACCTATAGAAAATGGCCTTACTGTCATACATGTATGGACTTCCCAAACCCTTCCCGCAAATGTTAAGTAGAAGCACGTCTAACTCTACCTCATCAATAAAACTTGATGTGATCTCAAAATGTAACTTGTATTTCTTAGTTACCTATAACCAAGCATTATCACAAATACAACCCAAAAGATATAGTCTTGGATGAGGCCTAGTTTCCAATCCCAAATTATGAACAACTTTCTCTGAAACAAGATTTACTTTTGATCAATTATCAACAAGTGTATCAATCTTATTGTTCTTTGAGATAACTCATAATTGAAATAGTTCTTTTTGTTTCCTTCCATAAGGGATTACATTAGCATTTGAATAAGAATTATGTGAACAACCACTCGCAATAGAAAATATATCTTTAATGCCCATAGTTGTAACTTTAGAATCTGAGCTAAGATCCTGAACTATACTTTTGGCCTTATTTTTACCCTTGTCCTTTAACTTCTTTGGTAGCCTCCTTGGATGAAACTTCCAACACATTTCCTCCTCATGTCATTTCTTCTTTCAATGATAACACGTAGGCTTCTCTTCTTCTTTTCCCTTTGATGGTTTCTCAAAGTTATGTGGCTTTCTTTCTCATTTACCACCAGTCCTCTTGGTATTTTTTCGATATTCATACATTTATTTCACCATGAACTTCATTTCCATTAATGCAGAAAACAAAATACCTCTTCAGTACCAAAAGGATTTGGATTAGAAGAATCCTTGTCTTTTGTTGAAGCCATTTCTTTATTTTGAAATGCAAGCCTCAAACCAATATAACGAATGTACTCTTCAATGATATTTCACCAAGCTTGAGTTTGGACCACGTAAACATTCACTTGTGAATACACGTCAAACCATCTTTGATACCAAATGATTCGAAAATCCTTAGATGTCAATTATTTTTTAAGAAGACACTAAACATCCGACCATATTTGAGAAATTAAGATCATCTTGACTATTTGGAAAATATCATATGAAAACGCTTATTTATCGATAAAATTCATTAACTCATAATAACTTGCATAAATAAGAATGTCAAAATATAGAGAAATAGAGACAATAAATAACAAATCTCATTACATAGTTTGATAATGGAGTTCACCCATATTGGGCTACGTCTATGGGTCCACTTTGAGACAATGAGACTATTCTATTACTGCTCAAATGGACTCACTAATGCCAAATTTTTGAAGACACCCTTCAAGTATGTTTTCCAATCCCAACAACATAGG
Source organism: Picea engelmannii (assembly GCA_009831015.1). Taxonomy (NCBI): domain Eukaryota; kingdom Viridiplantae; phylum Streptophyta; class Pinopsida; order Pinales; family Pinaceae; genus Picea; species Picea engelmannii. Next base: position 600,154 of record ML777477.1, read on the forward strand.
TCACTACTAAATTCCTCACAAAATTCTGAATTAAATGAGTATAAACTTGACTATGTTTTAAATAGGTTCTTAAAGACACCATTTTTCACACATAAGGAGACTATGGGTCTCATACATAGAAAATGGAACCAATACTTTCATATGCATCACTTTTACACAAAAAATACATCAACATCATATTCCTCTCGAAATTATGAGAAAAATGAGTATCAACACTCTATACCTTTCTCAAAGAATGAGCAATAACACACAACATGAGACAAATCCAAAATAGGAACACCTCTTGCATTGAAAACGAGGAAAATTATTGGAACGCACACCCATGTCAAAAGAACCTAAAAAATAGTTCTTGGCATGAGAAATCGTGTCCTGTAGTGGTCTGGATCTAGGTTTATATAGGGTAAGTCGACCTAACCAACCCCCTATTTGTTCATGCTTCATGGTTGCAACTTTAAATATAATTTCGTTGGTTGTTATAACCAACCGATGCATGTGGTACAATGGTAGGTGGAGTATTATGAATTCGTTGGAATATTCCAGGAATATTCCCCCATAGGTCATGGGTTTGATTCCCATTCGACCCAACTAATTTTATTCCCTTAGCCAAGTTTGGCCAATCGGAGAGTTCCATGTGGCACTCTCTGGTTGGTCCAAAGTTTTCCTGCATCAACATCCTGCCACATCATATGCCACCTGCATGCACGAATCTTCCACCTCAACATCCAGTGACTTGCCAACTATACTGTATGGTCAACGACATGTGAGTCGTATGACCTGTCATGTGTCACTTTCAGATAAATCCAACTAGACCCCAAAAATTTCAAATATGAGTGACACATGGTAGCCTCTCGTGCTACCAAGCTAGCATGTTGATGTCATCTTGTGCCCTATCACTTTTATGGATGGCCATGTGGAAACGTGTGGGGCTTCCATGTGGCACCTCCATTTTTCCTTTTTCTTGAAAACCTCAAACGGACATAACTTCCTCATATGACATATGTTTGAGGTGATCCATGCATCATTGGAAATATCTAACCGAGATCTACGCAATAGAGTCATTTTCAAGAGAATTTCAAATCATCAATTTTTGAGTATTATGGATACTCCTTGATCACCTCGCGACTAGAGAAAATGTCTCCTTGTAGTCCACTCCCTCTTTCTAGGATAACCCTCTCATTGGAAACCTCTCCTTGAACTTTTCGATGCTACCATATGTAGCATTATTTATCTTGTAGAGCCATCGGTAACTCACAAATGAATTCTCTACCAGTCTCAACACTATGTCCTAAACATATTCCTCATAATAGCAGTGTACTCATGTACTATGGCATCCCACAAAACCTATTGATCTCTTTCTTCATAAAAACTAGAAGTCTTAGCATCAACGCTGCTACTCATAAGCATTGTATAGTTTGAAAGCTTCCTCGGAGTCCTTTGCTCTCTGATCACACTCCTAGGAGCCTCACCAACATTCCTCAATGTCTATAATAGTCACTTGGGTCTCCTAAAATGTATGAAATGGGTTAAATACTTATCCCCACCTAAATTTTGAGTTGTTGACTGATACTCATCCTTTGAAACCTACTTCTCCTTGTCCTTTTCACTGCTTATAGCTCCTAAGGTCTCCTAGATTCTATGTTCTCCTTGAACTTAACGTATCTACTAAAAAAAAAATTCCTTTGTGATAGAATGAAGATTCAGTAAGCCTTTGAGGTCTCATTGTACCCCACAAATATACCCCTTTGTCTTGAAGGCTCCATTGTCATCCTCTTCTACACATGAACATGGATATATACTGGAAAACTAAAGATCTTGAAATGTCCTATATATGAATTCACTCTTGAGAATTCCTCCTTCATAGTCTTGTCCCTCAATATCCTGTGAGAAAATACATTGTCGCGTTACATACCTGTACCGAAAGAAACATGGGAAACTCCTGGTCATGTATTAGAGCCCTGGTAGACCCCATTTTGTTGAGGGTTGTATAAGATTGTTAGCTCCCTATTGATCACTTTCTCCTTGCAAAAATCGTTGAAGTCATTAGAAGTATAATCTCCCTCATTATATGACCTAAATAACTTGATCTTGTTTCATATATGGTTCTCCACCTAAGCACTGATATCTTGAAACTGACTAAAGACCTCATCCCTGGTCTTCATAAATAAGATCTAGGTTTTCCGGGAAAAGTCATCAACGGATATCACATAAAATGACACTCCATGTATTGATGCTACTAACATCATCCCACTCACATATGAATGTATGATATCCAAGATCCCCTTGGACTTAATCTCTCTACTTGGAAAAGTAGCCTTGACATTCTTGTCAAGTGTACACCCTCTGCACACTCCTTGCTACTCAATACTAAACTCTACAATACTTGTAACAATTACCCTCAGAATCAACAATGTTCTGTAGTGTAGGTGTCCCAACCTCCTCTTCCATAACTCACATAGGTTTCCACTTTAATGTACCAAATCCTAAACAGACTTGCGTTGCAACCTCTATAAAGTGCCCTCTCTAACCCCAATGACCACTTTTTTGTATGATATAGCTTTCTCTAGACATATGAGTAATTTCCCTCTCTGAAAAGTAATGGAAAAACCCTTGTCCCTCATAGCTGATATTGAGAGAAAAATTTTCTTTAGTCCTAGTACATAAAGCACATCTTGGGCAACCAGTCAACCTCCTTACTCAAGTTGGAACATAACTATTCCCTCTCTCTTTAGTGCATACTTGGCATCATCACCAAGCTCCACATGAAAATCTAAGTCCCTCTCTGTCCTACTGCTAAATAGCTCTTTTGTTTTTGTCATATGATGATATGCACCATTTTCCAAGTACCATGCACTCCTAGTAGTTGTGCTAGTAGAAATACTAGAAACTAGTGAAAATCCTTCTCAAAATTCATTTCAAAATCATCTATATGTGTCTCTACTGATGTTGTTGTCCACATATTTATTTTTCCCTTATTCTTCTCTAGACATTGAAATGCATGATTTCCATTCTTATGACATGAGAAACACTTGATTTTACTCAAGTTCTTCTTCTTTCCTAGGTACGATGACCCTCCATCACTGCCACCCTTCTTGTGAAAACTATTTCCTTTTCCTTTCTTTTTCTTACTAACAAGATCCAAGTTCTCATCACTACTTTTCTCCTTTATTCTATTAGAATCCTACCGAGGCTCTTCCTAAATACAATCATCCAAAAGTCTTTTCCAATCAGGGAGATGTTCCCGAGGATGGACTCCCTTGAAAAATGGTTTCCAAGACTTGGGAAAACCATTCAATGAAACATTCATGAGCTCTACATCATATTCTTTCTCCCCTATGGATGGAAGACGATCATGTACATGATTTATCCTTATGAAATAGTTGGTAACATTTTCAAATATAGACATACACAGATCTAAGTTTATTTCTTAAGACTATGTTCCTATTCATGTTATTTCTTTGTAATAAACCTAGAAAGGAATCAAACATCTCCTTGACCATATTCTTCTTGGATAAGTGATGAATTATGTTAGCGTTAGAAGTCACTCCTGGATTGCTTGCAGGAGCAGAGCCCAACGCCCATCAGTTTTATGTCACGATTTGTTTATGAAGGGTGATCAAATGGAGATAACGGCTCTAGGAGGTATCACTCTAACTCAGGGACTGAGTTTGGTTCATAAGGACAGAGGAGGTCTGGAATCCTAACTTCAGCCAGTGGGTTGATTTAAACATGAACAGGTGGAAGACTTAGGAGAAAGTGGACAAACAGCTCTGGGCATCAGGCTTGCAGCAGTTTGCAGAGGAAAAACTCCAAAAACAGGATCCTCCTGGTTCAGGGCTTCAAGAAGCTGAAAAAGGACTTGACTGGATCCTCCAATTCCAAGTCATTCAGTGCTAAGAGAATTACAGGGACTGATTAGAGGCTCCGTAACTATTACAGTGATCCATTACAACATCATCCTATAATAGTTACAGCTCGACTGGATCCTCCAATTCCGAGCTTCTCTAATACAGTGTAAACAAAGATATGATAGAAACTGGCATTCATAAGGAAAGAAGTCTCCAAAGCTCATACATAACCAGAACAACAATGCTTCATTAAAATTTTACAACCAGGGAGCTCTGCTCAACCATCGATGCTTACAAAAGTGGCAAAAATGCCTACATATACTTGGAACAAAAATACTGGAAGCGAAATCGAGACATGGCATTGAAGGCGTTACATCTGTATGCTTACTGCGCCTGCAGTCTCTGGGCAGTCGTGTTCTTCAGTCAGACGCAATCACGTGCCAAAGGACCTGATAAAGAATTGACAAGCTTACAGTCAATTCTAGACCTTCCATTTATGGAGGAAACGATGTTCAACCACCATCAATTGCTGCAATAACTGATTCATTGGGATCGGGGAAAGCCTCGACTAACTCTGTACCTATAGGACATGGAAACCTCCTCATTCTGCCATTTGTATCTTGCTTGGAGAAATCATGGTAGGACTGATGAGTGACGTGGAGTGGTGAGTGAACGGTGATCGGGCAGGAAAACAATAGGGCATATACAAGTGGCAGGATCCATGGGTGTTGAAGTGTACGAGCCAGGTGGAGGAACACAATGGCTGAAAAACTGTGGTTAGCATGATATGGAAAGAAGACATGGCGGCAAAGAACATACGACGGATGTATGTGACGAGGCTTCGGGATTTCGGGGATCGGGGTTCACGAGTTCCTTGCCTCCGGGATCCCCGATATCTCGATATGCGACGAGCTCCTTCTCCCGAGGAATAGCCCCTACCGGCTAGATCATAACCCATAGGACCTGTCCCTGCGCGACCGTGGTCCAACATTCCATCGGGATTTCGACGTTTTTGACGACACGATGTTTGTGTCCACTAGACTTGTGATTTCCCGAAACCCGATGGCTTATGGCTGTTGACTTGTTGACGGTCAGCTCCTTGGTGCATAGTCTGCCACCTGTCTTCCACTATCGAAAACTGCCCCCGATATCGGGAAATCGGGCATCGGGATATCAGGATTTCTGTTTCCATGTGCTCGGGACTTTTAGTTCCGCGACCCCCGACTCTGTGGGATCTCTCGCCACGTGCCTCTGGATCAGACGACCTGTATTCATCCTTTAAAGAAAAGAGACTTCTCTGCTGCTAAATGTCGAGTAGATGGGCAACTCCGACACCCCGATGACCGTTGATTTTCTTTGCAGACGGATCGCGTCCGTCAATAGCAAGACTTAGCACGCTCGCTTGATTTGATACTTGGAGGAAAACAAGAATTGTCCCGAGCTGCGCTTGAGCACTGCGTGCAACTTGCAGACTCGCGTGCTTCTCGAACCAGGGACAAGATTTATCGTTAACATCAGGCTCCATGGGGGATAGAGTCGTCCCTGCGATGCTCTAAGAACTCTTCCTGCAGTTCCAGTCGCCTTTCCGTTGGGCTATGGAGTCTTGCTCAAAACCTCCCACTGCTGAGAGTACAGGCCGAAAAATAAATGGAACAAAATAACTAGATGCTCGAAAAAGCTTATTTATATACAATCCTTATTCTAATGAAATATTTCACATGGGGATAAGTGAAAGCAGATTTCCACCATATCCATTCAAGTAGCTTCCCGGATAGAAGCTCCTTCCTTCTGTCAATGTTCACCAGCAGATGGTGTAACCATGACAGCAGAACGGTTACACTCTTCAACTCATCCTTATAGGCTGGAGTTGAGATGAAATAGGGCGGCTCCAAGGCATAGGGGAAATGCCACTCCATGTATTTGCTGACAGGGTCATCGAATGAGTGGCTATTTCCAAGGAATTGGTGAAACACAGCCTCTTCTGCTACACAGTTGTTCACACGCGGCCGAATGTTTCTGATAACCACAGGTGGGTGAATAACTAAAGTAGGCTCGCTGATCTCAGGTGGGGGCTGCTCACTGACTGGCTCTACGCAGTCTGTAAACTGCATCTTCGACTGCTCCTCTGGTTCTTCTGGTGTCTCTTCTTTTCTCTCCCAAGGGTCAGAGTCGTAATCATCATAGATAGGACCTATGGGAAAGCTCTGCTTGCTGACTGGCTCTTCAGTATATTTA
>ML777477.1:607802-628834 GCA_009831015.1 Picea engelmannii
CTCCGTAACTATTACAGTGATCCATTACAACATCATCCTATAATAGTTACAGCTCGACTAGATCCTCCAATTCCGAGCTGCTCTAATACAGTGTAAACAAAGATATGATAGAAACTGGCATTCATAAGGCAAGAAGTCTCCAACGCTCATACATAACCAGAACAACAATGCTTCATTAAAATTTTACAACCAGGGAGCTCTGCTCAACCATCGATGCTTACAAAAGTGGCAAAAATGCCTACATATACTTGGAACAAAAATATTGGAAGCGAAATCGAGACATGGCATTGAAGGCGTTACATCTGTATGCTTACTACGCCTGCAGTCTCTGGGCAGTCGTGGTCTTCAGTCAGATGCAATCGCGTTCCAAAGGACCTGAGAAAGAATTGACAAGCTTACAGTCAATTCTAGACCTTCCATTTATGGAGGAAACGATGTTCAACCACCATCAACTGCTGCAATAACTGATTCATTGGGATCGGGGAAAGCCTCGGCTAACTCTGTACCTACAGGACATGGAAACCTCCTCATTCTGCCATTTGTATCTTGCTTGGAGAAATCATGGTAGGACTGATGAGTGACGTGGAGTGGTGAGTGAACGGTGATCGGGCAGGAAAACGATAGGGCAGATACAAGCGACAGGATCCATGGGTGTTGAAGTGTATGAACCAGGTGGAGGAACACAATGGACGAAAAACTATGGTTAGCATGATATGGAAAGAAGACGTGGCGGCAAAGAACAGACGGCGGATGTATGTGACGAGGCTTCGAGATTTCGGGGATCGGGGTTCACGAGTTCCTTGCCTCCGGGATCCCCGATATCTCGATATGCGACGAGCTCCTTCTCCCGGGGAATATCCCCTATCGGCTAGATAATAACCCATAGGACCTGTCCCTGCGTGACCGTGGTCCAACTTTCCATCGGGATTTCGGTGTTTTTGATGACACGATGTTTGTGTCCACTAGACTTGTGATTTCCCGAAACCCGATGGCTTATGGCCGTTGACTTGTTGACGGTCAGCTCCTTGGTGCATAGTCTGCCACCTGTCTTCCACTATCGAAAACTGCCCCCGATATAGGGAAATCGGGCATCGGGATATCGGGATTTCTATTGCCATGTGCTCAGGACTTTTAGTTCCGCGACCCCCGACTCTGTGGGATCTCTCGCCACGTGCCTCTGGATCGGACGACTTGTATTCAGCCTTTAAAGAAAAGAGACTTATCTGCTGCTAAATGTCGAGTAGATGGGCAACTCTGACACCCTGATGACCGTTGATTTTCTTTGCGGACGGATCTCGTCCGTCAATAGAAAGACTTAGCACGCTCGCTTGATTTGATACTTGGAGAAAAACAAGAATTCTCCCGAGCTGCGCTTGAGCACTGCGTGCAACTTGCAGACCCGCGTGCTTCTCGAACCAGGGACAAGATTTATCGTTAACAAATTAGATGATCCTTCACTGAATCCAAGATAACCCTCTCAAATTTGATCTCCTCCTTTTCATGAGCTACCAAAGATGTTGAAAATGTTAGTGGAACAGCTACTTTGTCCACTAACTTCCAAAGTTCATACTCCTTCAATGCCAAAGTAACTCTTACTTTCCAAGATACCAAGTTGGATGCTCCATCCCATCTATCTTAAACTCCCATACGTGTTCATTCCATCCCTTAGACCTGATAAATTGGCCTCAAAATAACCTGCTACTGAAATTTCCCCTACACTGACCTGTACAAACTTGTACGTGCTTGTCACCACTGAAACTCGTGTATGTACATGAATTTCCTTTCTAAAACCTATCTATGTATGTGTTTGTTCTTACTACAACACGTGTATAAAATATTTTATCCAAAGAAACCTTCTTATGTATGAAATTGTTCATTCTTCAATATGCGTACAAGTTCATACAACTACAAAAACCTAGTTTTATCTCAGTACTATTGTTTCCCTAAAATTCAACGCTTGATTTATTCATGTTGGTTATGGATCTGCTTTGATCTCTTGTAGAGATGAAACATCTTTTATCAATTTCCATGGATCTGAGAGCTATCTTCCTCTCAGAGAAACTTCTTTGATACCATGTTGAAATCCCCTTACTATGGCACCTAGGTATATTGCTATATATTGATTTCCTTGTTGTAAATCAAATTAACAACTATGATACCATGTTGAAATTCCCTTACCATGGAACCTAGGTATGTTTATATATAGTGATTTCCTTATTGTAAATCCAATTAACAACTCACAAAGAAACATACACTTGCTGGAATATTCAACTCAAATAAAGATAGCAAAATCAATATTGGAAAAAAAGAATCTCAACCACAATACACAAAGATATTGTGTCCATCAACTAAGCTTATCATTCAAATAAATTCAACGCTTACAAGGGCTTCCATACCTAGGAAAATGGCCCATAAATAAATACAAAAAACTATAGTTAATACATGGAAACCCTAGCAATATATTGTGTTGTTGTATGACCTTTTACTTTTACGCTTCCTGAGATGTACGCACCTTTCTTTAAGAAAACCTATGTATATGTTCTTGTCTCCACTAAAACCAGCATACATGATCCAAATTTAGGAGTGCAATAAACTGATTAACAAACCGAATACAATAAACATATATACATGAATAACAACATAGATATCCAGTGAACAATATCTTCTATTGAATAAATGAAATAGGATAAAATTGTAAAACTCCAGAACTGAAACACTTACTCGAATGGTGGTATCTATCTATGAGAAGAGATGTGGCTGCTACGCACATCCGTCTAATAAAAATGATTACAATGAGGCTCCAGAGGCCTTTTTTATATTACTCATAAATTTCAAAACTCTAGACATCCAAAAACCTAACCCTACAAGGTGGAATGGCAAAAGTCATGTGGGCCCCTATGGGTAAGTTGGTACCTCAAATTCCCGAGGTCGTAAAGTTTGCATACGACCTCTGTTTTAGGCACCTGGTAGACCATTGGAAATTTATTATAGAGAACTACACATTACACCATGAAACTATCACCTTATCTATAGTTTGACTCTGGAGAGCCAAAAAAACATTTTTTAGGTCTCCAAAAGGACCTTGGAAGTACAACAAGATGTGATGACATGAAAAAATACAAAATAGTCATGTTGGATTAGGTGAGAGGTTTCCAGTTTCCACCTGGAAGACGTGTAGGGATTCAGACAACCCCAAAAGTGTAGAACCTACAATTACAAAGAAGTAAAGAAGAATGTGTTGACCTAAAAACTGAGAAGAGGAGCTAGTTGGAATAGGTGGGTGGCCACCAATATCCACCTGGATCAATCCTCCCCCCTTATGAATCAATGGTATCCATTGCATTTAGTTCCTCCATCAGGTGAGGAAACTTCTATTGGATTTGGCCCCGGGTGAACCACTTTCCTTGGTGTAAGAGATTCCCTGCCTTGACAACTCGATAAAGTTGGATCCTCTGCTGGCGAGTGCCCTTGACCTATGTGTGCACTATCTAATCAGTGGATGCATGCTCCATGTAGTCAAGGTTGAGCTATTTTGGCGTCAGTTGTTATGTGATCTCTGAGGTGTCCAATAATGGTGGAAAATATGGCCGAAAGAGGTCCACATTGAACAATAGGTGCAAGCCAAGAAACAGTGGAGTGTTGATCTCAAAAGCATTGTTACCCAAAAACTTGTTGATGGTGTAAGGCCCATAGCGAAGTGGGTGGAGCTTCCGATGGGCACCTATAAGATGCTCCTTCTACAAGTGTAACCATACCTTGTCTCTAACCTGAAACTGGTGTGGTACCCTATGTTGATCATGGCACTACTTTTACTTAGCATTGGCTTTGTGCAAATGATCCTTGATCTATTTGCGGATGTGTTGAATTTGCTCAATGAATCTGGTGGCTTTGTCGGTCACAGATTGAACATGGGAAAAGTATGTCTATGTGGTTTCTAGAGGTAGTACAACGTTAATGGAACCCAAGGGTTCGAATCCCAGTCCCACCTAAAATGGTCTATATTCAATGGAGCTATGGAGAGCCTTGTTGTAACTGTGTTGAGCATAGGGGAGACTCTCATCCCATGTACGTAGATTCTTAGAGTTGTACATGCACATGATGTCCACAATCATCCAATTGACGACCTTTGTTTGGTTGTCTGTTTGGGGGTGGAAAGTGGTGGATTTACTAAGCTTGGTGTCCAATGGTGACTGGAAATGGTGGAGTGTTGATCTCAAAATCATTGTTACCCACAACCCTTTTAATGGTGTAAGGCCCATAGTGAAGTGGGCGGAGCTTCTAATGGGCACCTGTAAGATTCTCCTTCTACAAGTGTAGCCATACCTTGTCTCCAACCTAAAATTGGTGCAGTGCCCTGTGTTGATCATGGTGCTGCTTTTACTTAGCATTGGCTTTGTGCAAAAGCTCCTGGACCTATTCACAAATCTGTTGAATTTGCTCAATGAATATGGTGGCTTTGTTGATCTCAGACTGAACATGGGAAGAGTATGTCTATGCAGTTTCTAGAGGTAGTACAACATCAATGGAACCCAAGGGTTGGAATCCCAGTCCCACCTAAAATTGGCTATGTTCGGTGGAGCTATGGAGAGCCCTGTTGTAATTGTGTTGAACATAGGGGAGACTCTCATCCCATGTACGCAGATTCTTAGAGTTGTACATGCGCAGGATGTCCACAATCATCCAATTAATGACCTTCGTTTGGTAGTCTATTTGGGGATGGAAAGTGGTGGATTTACTGAGCTTGGTGTCCAACAGTGACTAGAGACTCGACAAAAATGTGCTGAGGAACCCACTATCCTAGTCGGAGATGACTGTCTATGGTATCCTAAAATGGACCCACACTTGTTCAAAGAAGATCTTGGTAGTATTTTTCACTGTGATGTTCTTCTTGTAGGCTGTGAAGATGGCCATCTTCGAAAATCGATAAACGACCACAAATACACAATCATTTCCTTTCTTGGTGGATGGAAGGCCAGACATGTAATCCATCAAGATGGATTCCCAAGGTTTCTCTGGGTTAGGAAGAGGGGTGTATAAGCCTTGCTTCTTGATGGTTGGATTGGCAATGGCACGGGAAGTGCAAGATATGATATACTTGTTGACATTCTGTCGAAGTTTTTTCCAATAAAAATGTTTCTGGAGAATGACCACAAATTTCTCCATGCCAAAATGTCTTGCCACCCGACTATAGTGGGATTCCAAAATCATCTTTGAATGCTCTCTTTCAGGAACATAGAGATGGCCCAGATGGCACAACAACCCATCCTAAATGTGAAAATTAGTGGCAGTCACGCCTGTACCCAAGAGTTGATAGGTGGTGGCGAAGTCTGTATCTTGTTGATAAAGTTGGGGCCACTAAGATGACTCATGTCCACAAGAATGGATCACAGTGGTGAGTGCAGCTACAAGAGTTCGATTGAGGTAGTAAACGAAACGATTTGTGTTTCCTGTCTTATACTTGATGTTGAGATAGAACTGTTGTAGGTAGGTGGACCACTTCTAATGGCAGTTGTTTTTCTACTTCCCCTATGTCTGTATGAACTATAAAGGCTTGTGATCAATGTGAATGATCATCTGCTTTGCCAGAATGTAATGTTTCCATTAACAACAAGATTTTATAATGGGATATATTTCCTTGTCATAGGTGTGGTATTTCCGGGCAGTGTCTGAGAGTGTCTCACTATGGTATGCCACCGGATGACTATGCTGAGTGAGAATTGTGCCTACAACAGAGTCAAATGCATCAATCTCAATATCGAACAATTGTTGCAGATCAGGAAAGGAGGGTACTAGAGCTGAGCACAAGTGATGATTCAGATCATCAAATGCTCGTTGTTGTTCCTTTCCCCGCACAAAATTTTCCTTGCCACTGCCATTGGTCACGTGGCTGACGACCCATGAAATATGGGAGAATCGCAACACAAACCATCGGTAGAAATTGGCCAGCCCCAAGAAGCTCTGAATCTCGGTTAGTGTGATTGGGGCTGGCCAGTCACGGATGACTTGGATCTTAGCGGGATTGAGATATACCACATGCTCATGAACAATGTATCCCAAGTGTTGGACCATGGTCATGCCAAAGGAACATTTTTCCAAGTTGGAATATAGCTTGTGCTACCGTAGAGCGTTCAAAACCTACTGAATATGTCGCATGTGCTCCTCCCAAGTTTTGTTGAATATGAAGATGTCATCCAAATATACCACCACAAAAGAGTTGGTGAAGGGTCACAATACATCATCCATCAACCTCCTGAAAGTGGTCGGTGCATTTGTTAGGTCAAAGGGCATGACCAAACATTTGAAGAGACCTTCTTTAGATTCAAAAGTTGTCTTCCAGACATCAGTTGGTTTGATGGGAACCTAGTGGTAGCCAGACTTTAGGTCACTCTTGTTGAAGAAATTTTCCCCCTTGAGTTGGTCAAGAAGGTCATCAATTATGGGAATTGGGTACTGGTTTCTGACTGTGATTTTGTTTAATGATCTTTAATCAATGCAGAGTTGCCAGGTCCCGTCCTTCTTCTACTCCAGTACAATCGTGCTTCCACAAGGGGAGGAGTTGGATCTGATGTGCCCTTTTTGAAGAAGCTCTTGGATCTGATGCTTGATTTCATCATTTTCCATCAGTGAGTGATGATAGAATGGTCTATTAGGAAGAGGTGCACCAAGGGTTAGATCAATTGGATGCTTGACTTGGAAGTGCATCGGTACCTCGATGGGTGAGGAGAATATGTCTCTATACTCTTCCACGAGCCCTTCCACTTGCTTCTGCTGCAAAGAGAGGCTCTATGTTGATGCCATGAATGTGGCAGCGACCTTCCTCTTACTATGAGCAAGGACCACAAAGAAGAAGAACTTCTCGGTCTGTGAAATGACGTTACTGCATTACATAGGAGAGATTATAGAAATAGCGGTAGGCGGCGCTACCTCTAGTATCCTGTAAAATTTTCTACCCAAAGTAATAATAACACTGCGGGGTCTAGACTCATACAAAACACAACGCTTCCTAAAATATGGCTATCCTAAAAGAACATAACAAACTTCAAGGGGAGAAATATCACACAATACCCAATATTTGAAGGGATTGATCCTGTAGGGAAGATGACACTGTTGGTTGACGCAAAGATCTCTTCCTTGGTGAAGCCAACCGATGGTGTAGGGCTGCGGGTGCAGTGTCGTCGACAGTTCTAACCGCTTGATGACCTCTCTTGAGATCATGTTCTTCTTACTGCCGCTATCGACAATTAAATGAAGTGGAGCCCCCTTTATCCACATCTATGAGTGAAAGAGGTGTAACTTTTTCATACACCTTCGTTTTAGGCGCGTGATAGCCCGTTGGAAAGGTATTTTAGAGAAATACACATTACACTATCAAACTCTAACTCCATCTACAGTTTGACTGTGGCGATAAAAAAAAAACATTGTTTAAGCCTCCAAAACGGCCCTGGAAGTACAATAAGATGTGCTAACATGAAAACATAGAAACTGAGCTAGTTGGATTAGGCGAGAGGCCACCAACATCCACCTGGAAAATGTGTAGGGCTTCAGACAACCCCAAAATTGTAGAACCCACAATTACAAAAAAGTACAGAAGAATGTGTTGAACTAAAAACTGACAAGAGGAGCCAGATAGAATAGGTGGGTGGCCACCAATATCCACCTGGATCAATACACCCAGTCAAATACTAAACAAAACTTCATACGATGCAAAACTCTTGTTGTGGCTCCAATCAACTGAAACCCACTTGCCACTACCCCTATTCTACTTTCTCCCTGACCCGACCTCTAGATGGAAGTACTCCACCTGTCAAAGATCTCCTTGAATCAAAGTCCTTCGTGATCCAACTATTTTTGTAACAATTGTCTTTATCTCATTCACTCTAGCCTTGCTTTTATAAGATTTAGTTATAAACTAACACTAATCTCCAAGTGATTGATGGTTGAGATTACTTCTCATCTCACTTGAGATCAATGACTATTATTTAATTCAGTAATGCTAATCAAGGCATTTCTTTAAATAAAAATCAACTCTTTAATAAAAGAACTTTACTTTAATAATTCTTTTAATTAAAGTAGCGTCTCAAGGTAGAAGGCTGTGGAATACTTCCACACCTCTCGACACTTAGACCCATGCAAAAATACCTATCTGATGCTACAAACATCAACATATCAACGACTTTAAATCTATAAATCCTTGTTGCATATTTTTCTGCAGTTGTAACTTCCATGAGGTGAAACCCCTTCACCTTTTTCATCTTAGGTAGCGGAGTTGATGCCGGTAGATTAGTTAGTGAATCCTCTACCTAATGGCATATCATTTTAACCATTTCGATTTCATGTATTTTTTGTTTATTTTATTTTAAAACTTACTCTTTAATTTGTTTTTATGTATTTCCATATGTAATGTGAGAAAAAATAGTAGAATAAAAATTGAAATATGTGGAGTGGGGTCCCTATGAATGTTTCCTCCTTAAAAGAGTATTTTTTTTTTCAATTACCTAAATGATAAGTCCTTAGATCGGGTAATAGGGACTTGATGAGTGGCTCTCTAGGTATTCACGAGGTTGTCCTAGTTTTGAAACTCATGCCTACACTTGGTTGGCTCTTCACTACATCGTAGAATGCAGGGTTTAGTAACAAAATTTGCAAATGATTTAGGAGATTACTCCACTACTACGATGGTAAATCACCTGGTACAAGGGATGTTCTAGATTCTTTTGACACTCAACTTGAGATTGAATGCTTCGTGATTTGATGGGATGTAGAGATGGGATGTCCACATTAGCTTACATGACAACTTTAGGCCTCCACCAGGGGATAGATTCGAACTTTCATAGTGTCATTCAGAGCTAGGGGGGAGAACCTGGAGCTTTGTGTGATCACTAATTCTGTGTGTTTATTCAGAGTGTTAATATGGACAGGGGTGACCCTAGGGGAAAAGGCCACAAATGTAGAGGATCGTATCTTGTCATGCGGGCTCAATATGGAGCATAGGAGTATGAGGGTGTTTTTCAGTCTCAAAGTCCATGAGAGATTAAGTTGAGATGGAGCTAATTGAAGAAGAGACCTGATTGAAAAGACATTTCATCTTAGATGAGGAAGTAGATGCAACAATTTACCTTTGGATTTCAGACACTGGTATCTCCAAGACCGGGGAAACAAAATATCATAAAATTATGGATCTTTACTGGCATATGAAATCCATGATGGGACGCAACTACAGATAAAAGAGTTTGATTACAAAGTTTCATTGCTAGCAAAGTGTACAATATGATTGGACTTCGCAGAGCCGCGATACGCCCATCACTGGTTTCCTAAGCCTATTGCAACTACTCCTTTTTTATTTTCTAATGCTCTGGATACTAGTTTTTTTATTTTTTAACATTAGACACAAAGTGTCTATGGTCTCAACTCTACCTAGGTGTCATATAATAAGACAGTTGTCTTTTTGTCGTAGACATTTTGAATGTATTTCATAATTTTATTCTATATCTCAAAGTATCTGGACCAAGACTATTGGTATGGTTTCTCTCGTTTACTAGTAAAAAGCCAACAACATAGATCATGTAAATCATGTATAACTCCCCGTAAAAAGCCATCAACATAGATCATGTAAATCATGGATAACTTTTCTGTGTTAATATAAAATTCTACTAACAGCCTTAAAAACAAATTGTAAACAATAGGAAAAAAGGTGACGTAGTAGGATTCCAAAAATAATAAAAATTATAATTTACTGTCAGTTAACTACTTAAATACTAATATACTACACAGAAGTATAATGTCCTGTGGCTTACCGTCGGGAAACCACGGTTGTAAAAAATATAATTTACTCTAAGTTAACTACTTAGATACTAATATACTACACAAAAGTATAATGTCCTGTGGCTTACCGTTGGAAAACCACGGTTGTAGTGTCCTGTGGGTTACCTTTGAGAAGCCAGGGCAACAGGGTAAGCAGTATGAAGAAAGACATTCTGTTCTGAACTTGGTCCGAGAGTAAATCAGTCAATCTTCCTTTCTCTTGTCCGAGAAGAGCTAGTCAATCTACAATTCCCTGGCCCGAGAAGAGCTAGGTTCGTAGATCCACTCCTTCAACTCTGCCTCTACCTGTTCCTTGGGGATCTCCTGCCGTTTCCGGTTCATTTTTTCTCCATGTCTGCAATCTCGCACTTGATTTCCTCAGGGAACCAGAGCTCAAAAGCCGTAATAGCGTGAATGACATCTTTTTGCGCTCGAGTTGTACAGTGGGGAGGCTTGCTTCCGGGGCGAGAGGTGGGAGCGCAAAAGCAGCTCTACGGCTCGAAGAGGTACCCGAGTAGGGATGACAGGCTTCATGACAGACAAAAAGAGGAAAACAGAGACACATGAAGACTAAAGGGATCCGACAACATAGCTGAACTGGAGTGGGGATGTACGACAGAGAGAGAAGGGCTAGATCATAAGACCAAGAGAGGAGTGTCGCGGGCTGGAAAATAGGGCTCTCTAGAGCGATAGATGAATGACTCCAGAGAGCCAAGAAGAAACCTAGCATAGACAGATTTGGATAGGCACGAGGGGAAAACTGGATAACACAGCCGAAAAAAGGAGGAATTCCAGAACGGAAACTAAGTGAAGGCGAATAGAACTGGCGCACGGGCCCATTGGTGGAGACAAATCAGCGAAAATAGGTTAACACTCACCCAGAGAGTCGTTGAAAAGGACTCAACATGGCTGGCATCTTTTCTGAAGAATTCGTTAGCAAGGAAGACAGGAAATAGCACAGTCCATTGCATTTCAAAACTCATAAACCAGTTCACCACCATATCTAGGACTGTAAGAACCCTAATGGAGGAAAATTTGATGTGTTTCACACGGAGGAGATCCATTGTCAAGACTTAATGTCGCTACTCTTAGAATAAACCACCATATACCCCCTTCTATACACTCAGCAAGGAAAGTAATGCCTCAGACCTCCACCCTCCAGATGGCGGAGGCATTCAAACCTGTGCCTAACACACATAATTCCATATAAATTATTTTACTGTGCCAAACACATAATTCCAGATAAATTATTTTTGGGGCAAAGTAATAAATTCACAAAAGTTACATGACTTTTGAAGACTTCAATTTAAAAATTATATTAAATGTCACATTTTCATTGAATAGTTTTACCAATCTTTATAGACTCACTCAATGTTTTTTAAGTCTAGATGATGTTAATGTAACAAAAATCTCTATTGATTTGGGTCATATAATGAACTATGAAGTACGAGTTTCAGCCTTAACGGTGTTTTGAGATGACAGAGATAGGATGCTGTTTTGAGATGACAGACATTGGATTCTTCGATCTGAGATGATGATATAGTATCACTCAAAAGTGTACTATATATTTCATTCATAGATTTCACATGAAAGATGGGAAGGATATAATAACTTGAACAGTTGAGGTATATTATGGGTACATACTAGCGAGGTTTACCGTTGCAAGGACAACTTTTTTAAGCTTGTTATACAGAATTACATGGCTTGCAACATTTAGGAATGTTGTAGTAGGTGAATTAGCAACATTCAAAAATGTTGTAATAGGTGAATTATAGGTTGTTGGATTTGAATGTAAAGTGATTTTATAGGTTGTTGGATTTGAAAGCAATTGAAATCTGATGATTTATAATCCACCTACAACTGCATTCAATGATACTTAACCAGCTGAATATTGACTGCAAAATTACATGGCTGACAACATTCAAGAATAATACAACTACATTCAATGATACTTAACAAGCTGAATATTGGCTGCAAAATTACATGGCTGACAACATTCAGGAATGGTGCAGTAAGTGAGTTATAGGCTGTGGGATTTGAAAGCAATTGAGATCGGATGGCTTATAATCCACCCACCTACAGCATTCAATGATAAGTAACAAGCTGGATATTGTCTGCAGAATTACATTGGGGTAAAGATTTTGATAATATGCAATAAGCAATATTTTAATGCTTTTCCATCCAGAGGAATATCGTACAGTTATTGCCGCACAGACAACAACATCGATTGGAGCCATTTTTGAAAAATCAGGATTACTATAACATCATCCTAATACTACTATGACAATCAGAGGCGCTATTTAATTCAAATCAAACGAAAACCAAAGTTGTCCAGTCGATGACAAACTGGCCAATAACTTCACTAAAGTTCTGATAGAGGTGCAGTTTCTAAAAGTCCGATCTCTATTATGGTTAAAAGCAATTTTCAGAAGGCGAAATTAAAAAGGATTTTAGAGTGGATAGCTATCCCAGCAAGACTAATCTTGGCTTATCTAGAAATCCGTCGGTAGTTATTGTGTTACAGCAAATAGATATACTATTAGAAATTTTTAATAAATATTAGAACTTCTACCAAATAATATTAAAATTGCTCGTCTTGGACACTAAGAAAATCACGTTAGACACTAAGAACTATGCACGTTAGTCACTAACAACTATACTACCATAATACTTCAATTGCACGTCTTGGACACTAAGAAAATCACATCATGCAAATTGTGATTGTGCACTAAACCCTAGAGCTTGAAACTTCAAGGTTGACATTTAAGTGGTATGCCCATACCTATGGACCATAAGTATACTATAATAAAATATTAAATTTTGGGAAAAGAGTATAATAAAATACTAATTTTTGGCGAAAAAAGTATTCAGATTGAAGGGTTTTTTTATCTATTAAAAATAATAGAAGTGGAATAAAATATTAAATTTTGGGAAAAGAGTATAATAAAATACTAATTTTTGGCGAAAAAAGTATTCAGATTGAAGGGTTTTTTTATCTATTAAAAATAATAGAAGTGGATTTTCTTGTTTGTTTGGGTAAAAAATATGGATTTTTTTTTTTTTTAGAGTTTTTATGTAGTTTATTTATTGTTGGTAATAGAGGATATTGAAGCTTGAAGGTAAAACATATCATCACTAGCACATGTCCTGGAATCTAGAAGATGACTTACTTTGAGAGATTTTCCACACAAAAGTCATGCAGTGATGGTGAAGATAGTGATTTGAAATCTAGTAGCCATGTCCTATTCTTGATTGTTGTAATCATTGACTAGTATACCTTTATATCTTTGGACATGTACCTATACAAAGGTATTAGATAATTGCTTTTATAATAGAAGCATGATTGTCTAAATATATTTATCTTCCATACATTACTAATTCTCCTTGCTAGTGGGTTTTGGATCTTCTTCATGGTTCGGATGTGCCCTCTGGGCATCTTTCCATTCACAACAAAATTTTCTCTTGTAATCACAACAAAACTTAACAAAAACACATACAATACATAATATTTAAATCACCCCAAAACATATCAATATACATTAAATGCCAAGATTAAACATACCTTGTAGATATTGTTGAAACCATTCATTCACATATATATATTTATTAGATAAATTAATAAAATAAATCTTTTAAAAATAAATTTAAAAGATATTTGACTATAACAATAAAAAAGATTGAATAAAATATTAAACTGTTATTTGGAATAGTCTTTGGTTTTATGTATGAGATTAAGGTTAGATGTTACTAAAAGTGGATGACTCCATTAAAAGTAACTTCAAGAATGTCCATAAGAAAAACTAGTTTTCTTGTAGATACTATTTAGGTTGAAACTTCTCAAAATCAAGAAGCACTTGATAGGAGTGGAAACTTGTCCCTACAATTAATCGGTCATTTTAGGGAGCTTTAGCAACTAGTTATTTGTAGTGGATGTGGTAATTGAAAATGGCTAACTTCATTATCAATTAACAAATGAATTATAATAAATTTTACTACCTTCTTAAAAATGAAAAAATTATAAAAATAATATAATTGTAATATATAATAAATAAAAATTATCTTAATCATATTTTTTAAAATCCATTTTAAAATAAAACTTAAATAAAATATAATAAAAAATAAGTAAATACTTTTTCGTTATTAAAAAATAGTATTCAAAAATATATATTATAAAAACCTGATGCATACGAAAATGGATAAAAAGAAAACATGAAGGAACCAATTTAGGAAAATATGGTCTAGCAAAACTGAGATCTCTGTCTAAACATAAATTAAACAAAACTCCTTTTATAACAATGTAAATGAAAATCCTTTTATGGAATAATTATCACTTATTTTCTTGTAAGGCTAATGTCTAAATTTGTATAATTGATTAACGTTGTGTAGTGCGATATTGATATTATACATTTTACTTTAATTCAAATTTAGAATTGAACTAATTATTCATATGATAACATGATTATATTAACAAGTGTTGTATGGAAGCGTAGGAGGGCTGGGGTATGTATGTGTTGGAAAATGGCGCCGGTAAATGATGGAAACCATGTAATAATTTCACATCTCTATCAAGGAAAATGCAGTCTTATTTGAATCATCCTCCAATGTAGAGTGTGCAGTGGGCTGGAAATACCACTGAGTGAGATGAAGAAGAGGGGGGAAATGATTTGCAGAGATAGAGATCCCTCCAGAGGAGTCAGGCTATGACTTAGACTTATGATACAGCAGAAGCAGTTGCACTAGATATGATATGATCCTCTTCGGTTTGGATCTAGACTTCAGTTTGTAAATAAGGGTGTTAAAGTTATTCTCAAGTGTCTAGAGATTCAAAGTTGAAGGAGGATTAGGCAAACAAAAAATGTATGCTAAACAACTTGTTGCTTGAACCTCTTATGAATCAATTCTTATCAAAAAGTCTTTTAAAGCCATATTATTTGTTTGTATCTGTAGACAATACAATACAATGTTCTAGTACACCATCTATCTAAGGATGCTTTGGTATTGGATATATTCTTTTTCGATATCTATAGACAATACGATGCTTTGGTATTGGAGATATTCTTCAATACAATGCTTTGATATTGGAGATATTCTTTTTCGGTATCTATAGACAATACAATGTATGTTCTAGTAAGCCATTTATCTAGGGATTATTTGGTATTGGAGATATTATTTCTATATATCTATAGACAATAGAATGTTCTAATAGACCAACTATATAAGGATGCTTTGGTATTGGAGAAACAATGCCTTAATGAACAAGAGGTCATTGTTCCAAGGCATATTAACTCTCTTCAATTAGTCAAAACTTACGCAAGGTAGTTTTGACCTTGAAACCAAATATGCATCAGTTCATTTCACCTCTAATTCCTGAGGAATCTGATGAGCAGGGCAGGCCTTGCCATAGTCACTCTACCATACAATACACAACCACATGGTGCATACATGCATTTTCTTCATTGTAGAAGAAGATATGCTACAAGAAAACATGAAAATATACCAGAAAAGAGAAATCGAGACTATAATCTTACATAAAAGAATTAATTCTCAAACAAAAGATAATTTCCAGCAATGGAAAAATTGAAAATTGCAAGGAAACATAATGAAAATGCTTTCAATCCAAAGAAAGAAATCGAGAAACCCCTTTGATATGCTTTAATTGATTTATTTTTCTTTGATGTGCATCGTCTCGGAAAACAATTACAAACCTGTACACATAATTCGCCAAAAGTTTAGGAAAAGAGCTAGCCCTGAAGCGTTAAACTAGCATACTCCATCTTATCCCTGACCTATTAACTTCAAACCTCCATGTTTTTTCACCCATACCTGTCGAAGGATGGTATATAGCTATGAGTTCTCCAGCTGACCACCTATTAATTTTGTTGTTGACCAAAAATATGTGCAATGTTTCTATAGTTTCAGATTACATGTTGAATTTTATTACTTCTTTAAAATATTTAAATTGATTTATTTGTAATATTATTGGTGGATAGAATTATGGTGTTATAGCCAGAACGAAAGCGGCCTTCTCGGGAGAAACGTACTTGTCATAGTACTCAAGATATATGGCAGCTATAGTTGCCAAAGTGACGACAACCTTCTCTGGAGAAACCTACTCATCACAATATACTCGAGATATATGGAAAGTATAAGTAGAAATAAGAGAAAGTTGTGGATACTCTTAGCATTGTGTGAAGGAACGTGGTGGTGGGATTTACATCCTTCTCAAGAGATTAATGTACTCGTCACTTGAGACATATGGAAAGTATAGGAAGAAATCAAAGAAAGTTTTTGAGACTAGAAACACTATGTGGAAGAGAAAAGACAAAGGATTCCACTTGCTGATGGTAGCACAGGATGTCAAAGGAAGGTGGGATTTTGAGTGGAAGAGAATTCGCTTCACCAGACCGCCACAAGTAATATGTCGTGCTCGCTCCATTGCAGAGTTTCTCTCACAATAGGAGCCTCTCACTGTGCATGTCACCTCAAGCCATCTTTGATAATAAACACACAAAAAATACAAAATATCGGTTGCAGTCTATCATTTACAGTTGCATCTGCAATGATGAGGCTGATTCATGTACTCTTGGTTGTCATTTCAGTTCATGTGTTTCTCATTTAATATAATACCAATGGAATATCCTTTAGTTGGTTGTTAATTGTTGAAAAGAAGTTGTATTGGTTATCTTGCATTTATTGCATTTGTTGATGCACACATGGCATCTTAGAATTAGGCAATACTACTTATCCTCCACCTTATCTTTGTTTCATAGTCTACGAATTCAATCTTCTAGAACATTTTGTGGGAGATCCATCTACCAGTCTCCAAGTGTCCACCGTCTAATATGCGATCTGGTTCTTATTTCGCTGATGTTTGTTTTATTTTTCCAGCCGATTTGTTCAATCATGTGAGATTGTCCATGGAGGTTTAGATTTATTCACCTTGATTCTGCATTATACCATAGATTTACAGTCTTGGGCTTTGTGGGATAAATACAAGCCTCTATCACCTTACGAAAGTTAAAGTTCGAGTGTTTTCTTACTTTGGTTTTCTAATCGAACACATTATAACACTTTTTATGTCTTTTCACATAATACATTGCTTTGATTGTCATCCTAATCTCTGGAATTGGTCACTTGATGAGTAAAACTTGATTTATCTTTTCTGTTTATTTTTTTTTTCTGTGAGATCCTTGATCAACAAACATGTAGCATACTTTTTGAGGTTGTTTTTAGTTATGTGATTGCAAGCTTTTGACTCCTCCAGGAACCCCACTATTTCTTTCATTGGATCAAGAGACTCCACTTGTTGACATTTCTGAGAGTGTCTCACTGAAGAGAAAGTCCATATCCATTCTCATAAAATCAAGGGTGAGTATTATATAACTCCAGAAAATGGGAAGAAAATATATACTCAATAGGTTCTTTCATGTTTGATTCTGAGTGCGGGGTGTCTCTCTATCTATGGTGTAGATATAGTAGCTGCTAAATACCAAATCTTAAATCTTTGATCTTTGAAAGGACAAGGAAGATCCCAAGTTGACAAGGAAGATTTTCAACTTGCCTTTTTTTATCCCGATGCATAATAGATCCCAAGTTGACAAGAATCTAGATCCCAAGTTGACATGGATCTAGTTTATTTCGGGTTGTTTAAAGTAAGGAATGTAAAATTTAAGAAAAATAAGACACCTTATTTTCATTTTATTTTATTATGGTTATAACACGTACACACATCGACATGGAGACCTCCCCACCGAGGATGTAGAACACTTTACGAAACTATAACTTCACCGAGAGTTTAAGAAACAATTGGTGACATGGAGACCTCCCCGCCGAGACTGTAGAGCACTTCGCGAAACTAGAACTTCACCGAGAGTTTAAGAAAATAGGTAAAACCAATATGGAAAGCTTCCCATCAAGACTGTAGAGCACCTTACTTCTGTCAGAGAAACTAGAACTTCACCTAGAGTTTAAGAAAATAGTTAAAACTCCAAACCTTAGAATTAGAGATTCTCAAGAAATCGTAGATATAAACTAATATCGTGAAGCTTAGAGGTACTTCTTCAGAAAAGTCTAGTAAAGAAATCAATGCCCTAAACCCTAGATGCCAACAACCATAGATCACCAAAAATCTAGAAAATATTCACAATTCGGACACCAGAAACATGGAAAAAATAAAAATATTAAGCCCTGTAACTATTAATTCACTGAAAAAATGTGAAATTTTCATAATCTATATCATACAAATGGTATTTTTGCCACAAATTTTAAGGGGAAAGAACAGTTAAAACCCTATAAACTGGAAAGAATAATTTTCCTTGGGTTATCAAAAATCATTGCAGCGACCACCTTTCTCCTAGTCACCATACTTGGTGGGCTCTGGTCCTTTGGGACCTCCTCTCTCACCAGCCTCCAAGTTAACATATTCTCCGCCCTCCTCATCCTCCTTCTCTTCCTCTCTATGATTTCTGCGTGGTTCTTCTTCCTGTTTGTTTTCATTTTTTAGCTCATTAGAATTAACATGATCCTAGACTAGTACGTAGAAAACCCTCTATATAGGTTTGGGATTCATTCCCTTGACCTCTGAGAAAAGATTTAATATGAACTTGCGTGATCCAGACCTTCAGACTATAGATTCGTTTGAATTTGAAATTGGATTTGATAAGGGTACATGTTTGCAAGAAACTATCATGCTTCAACACATGGTGAATGCCATATGAGTCAGCAAATGCACAACCTGACATTCATTTTTTCGTGAGAAATATACCTAGGTTCTTTTATAAAATATAAGTGGATTTTTTTAGGACTAGGTCCCACTGTTGACAAACACCTGAAAGTGGTAATTGAAACATGGTGTGAAGTTACCTAATAACAACGCTCTGGAAACAACTAGCCATCAACTAGAAATTGGTAACAACGACATGGTGTGGGATAATCAAACAAATGTTTGTTAGCACATGTACGATGTTGACAAATGAAACCTATATCCCCTAGTGGTCGACACCTAGAATTTGTTAAGGCTCTTGCAGGTTCAAACTTGCAATATTCGGTATTATGGAGACCGGGTCCACACAGAGACAATTTTTTTTTAATCGTCTTCCCCTTTCTTCAAGAACATGTTGGATCAACAATCTTGGACATGCTCAATAGATCTCTACAATGGTGTTATGAGGGAAATCTCTCTATGGCCAGGGTGAGCCACAACAAACTATAAAGATCGACTCAATTCTAGCATATGCTATATAAACTAATGTGCAAAAGAGATAAGAAAGAGGCCTACCTCATCCAAACGTTTGATGTATCCACCGTTGAGCACTTTGACCGAAATCTTTGTACCTGCAACAAGTTCTCATCAAAGAAGCAAAGCAAGCATAAAGTGATAATATAAAAGGTTAGCACATTAGATGACATAATCCATTAATATAAAAAACAAACATGTTCATGGATCATAATACATATATTTGCAAGATATCAATTGGACGAGAAAGAAGTATTTCTATTAATAAATGATCAACAACAGTGAAAACATTATAGACTTATGTATCACCACGGTTCAAAACCAAGAAACCGAGTTCCTTCCAACTGGGCCTCAACCACTTCAATCCTCCACCAAAGGAAAACTCATATAAGGGAGACAAAGAAGTTCTCAATCAATAAGGGAAGAGCTTGGGGGATGAACATTGTGTTTAGACTTAAAGGAAAAAGGGATGTAGACTCAATAATGAAGTAATAATTTCTCCAGAGTAACTTTGCTCTCAAAGTTGAATTCTCTCTCCTTTTTCCATATCTCATAATTGACTTCTTTATAGCCTTCAAAATGCAACTGAAGGGCCAAGTCAAAACGTTTCCAGTATATGGAAGGCCAATGTTCAGACATCTCCTATCATGACATGGAAACACGACATTTAATTTTGATTTTTTGGTACAAATCCTGATGTACATGGGCTGTAGTGGAGCAACCAATGTATACGGTTGTTGTATAGCTTGCAAGGTGCATACAAGTGGAAAAATATTTATTTTTGTCTCTGGATTCATCAATCAGGGAAAGTAAGTCTTCATAGGGAAATGGAGTAAGGCCCTCTTTGCAAGATTGCATAGCGTGAGGCAAATATTTCTCTAACAAATGGTGTAGTGCCTAAAGTGGAATGGTTTGTTTGTGAAGGCTGCTAGGTTGGATGGAGGCCGATTACTCCTCAAAGTGCAATGATCATCAACGTACCCAAGTTGGTTAGCCTAGTTGAAAGTTGTGGCAGAAAGATTCCTCATCACACTCAGTGTAGGAATATATATCTTACAATAATTCATCACACTCACTTTAGGAATATATATTTTACAATACAAGTCATTAATTTATAATCACTGTATTGTTTTTCTTTATTTCAATCCATAAATGTTACAATTATTCATGTCTTATTCAATTCAATCATTTTCTAGGCATTGTAACACGTTGATTATCGTATATAGTTTCTATCCCATGGAGATGAAGTGCTCTGGATTTAAATGGAGTTCAATCATTACATAATAATTTCTATTTATGACGGTGTTACAGTGCAGATTGCTTTATATTACATTTGTTGAAAACCATGAGAGTTCATGGAAGATTTCATGATCTGTTAATGGCGACTTGTAAACTAAGAAATAAATATGGACCCATTTCAAACAATTCCACATGAAATTGAGTCTTTCATATTTCTCTTCCCATTTTCATAACTTAAATATTTAAGATCTTTTGATTCAGTAATCTGAGTTGTTTGCTTGGTGCTTTCAATAGAATTTTTATATATTCTATTTTATGTATTAGAGGTCCAACAAGAACGAGCCCACTCCAGAATCATAATCATTTAGAGGGCCATGTCCGGAAAATAAGGCTACACATACCTTCTGTTGAAGCCGCCTCTGCATCTAATGCTTAACCTCATGCTAGACGTTAATAGGACGACGTTAATGTTAAATATATTGTATCCTCAACAGACTAACCGTACACTGCCATCTGTACTAGACAGTTGTACTTTCTATTTCTGTCTTGCTCGAGCATATATAAGCTCAACTATTTCCTATTGTTTGGAACTCTTCAGTTCTGTTCTATACTTCTTCATACATTTGAATATACTATTCTTTTCTCTCTGCATTTCTCTGTCCTTCACAATTTATCATGGTATCAGAGCTACAACAGTAAGCCTCTTCACACAGTCGGGAGAGCAACTCGATCCTCTCAGCGTAGAGCCTCACAGATC
>ML777477.1:634871-646163 GCA_009831015.1 Picea engelmannii
GGAGTGTTAAATATATTGTATCCTCAACAGACTAACCGTACACTGCCAGCTGTACTGGACAGTTGTACTTTCTATTTCTGTCTTGCTCGAGCATATATAAGCTCAGCTATTTCCTATTGTTTGGAACTCTTCAGTTCTGTTCTATACTTCTTCATACATTTGAATATACTATTCTTTTCTCTCTGCATTTCTCTGTCCTTCACAATTTATCAGTTAAGTCGAATTGGTGCGTAGTGGATCGGTCAACTTAAACTACAGTTCCACTAGGTATACTACCGTCACTTAGAAGCTCAATTTCCCGCTTACCATCCGCCCAAGTTCCTTCTCAATACACTAACTTATCTTCTTATAATTTGATGTTGTTGTTGGATGCAACCTCATTTTTATGGGGTTTCCCGCTCATACATATAGTTGGTTGGTGCGAGCAACTATAGTTGGTGAGCGGGAAAAGGTAAAGTCCGGTATTTATTGACAAATTGAAGTATTGAGGAACTAGTTCATGCGTCGGCCGCTACTCGCCGAGGTTTGCTTTAAGAAAACCAGCTCGCATTTGAGAATATTTTTGCTTCAACTCCTGCTTGCAGTTCTTGGGATTTAGCTCCGTCGATTAACCAAATCTCTTTTTTTCCTATGTCTGAGACCTTGCTTTCCTGCTATATAGGCGTAGCATGAGAGAGGGACCATAAGCAGCGGAGGCAGTGGGGTATGCTGGCTACTTCACAAAGTAGGCGTGGTGGGAAGCATCTGTAAGCGACGAAATGAAGAAATCCATTTCTCCACCGGCTATCCATAAAGAAGTCCTATCCAGACAAAAACAATAGGGCCTCGGTCAGCCAAACACCATCAAGGATCTCTAGGAAGTTTTTTCACTTCAGAAAGATAATTTGTGCCTTTTTTATGAGTACCAAGAATGGAAAACATATTATTATCTCCCCTTTCCTTTCCTTTCCTTTCCTTACATAGGAGTTTCTTATAGCTGGTTATTAGTCGGCGATCGGCTGGACTAGTGGTGGGTGGGCTACCTAGGCTCTCTTCATATAGGGGTGGACTATTAGTTTCTCCCTTCCCGTGGCCTCCTTCGCATGCGTGAGGTTGACTCTTTTTCTGGATTTAGGAAATGAAAGGAATGGCTATATCTCTCTTCTGTCCCCCGCAAATTATCAACTATGGCCAATTTCAAAAAGAAATCCTGTAGGAGGCTTATGCTGGATATAATTCAATCGGTGAAACTATAGTATCTACCTCCACTGGTGCCTCCGCTTAAAACGAGAGTTTCATGCTCAGCAACAGTTTCTGAAGGAGAGCCAAATACCGTTAAGGCCAATTGGATATGTAAGACAAGTTCTTCACTAACAAATAGAGTGTAATAGAGAGAATGTCTGCCTAAAAAAAAAGAGGAATTAGCAAACAATCGGGTTTCAACCCTCTTCTAGTTAGTTACCGGGGATGCAGGCGCATTACTATTTACAGCCCACAGATAGATAAATCCCGGGTCAACAGTAGGAACTGGAAGCCTTTAACCTCTCAACTGAAAGAAGAATCCCTTAGCTGCACATTCGACCTCTACCCAAGAGCCAGTCCCAAATAAGTCTAGAACCTTTTCCAAAAGTGAGATCCTTTGTTTTTCTCCAAGTACAACAGATAACTGAGGAATGATTTTTGGCAGAGCGAGGAGTACCACTATGTACTAACTATTTCCCATAGGGTGAATTTTTCCTACACAGACATGATGGACAATTAAGGCTTTCAACCAAGCTATAGCCTTCCCAAACTGCCCACAACAGGAGATGTTCATATATATTCCACATATATTCATATTAACCATATTCTCTGGGCAATAACCACTCTGGATATTAATCTATTCTATACAAAGGGTGGTTATTAACTAATATATTTAAATGGGTAAGCTACAAATCTGAATGTAGATGTGCAGTGCAGTGAATGCAGAGTGGAGAATGCCCACGCCATAATTTGAACCTGGGTAGTCATGACCACGATGACTAAAGTACATAAGCGTACAGATAGAGGTATATATATAGATATAGGAATATATATAAAGGAGGGTTATTAACTGGTCAACATGATTATTGTTTGATGTATATATAGTAAGATTCTGAGGAAACAAAAAATAGTGAGAGAGAAATCATTACATACCGAGCAATGGAAGAAAGTTCATGCATCTAACTCTGTCTGAATATCTTTCCTGCAAGTCTTTTTGTATCTCATCTCAATAATGAAAGCCTGGTGATTGTGTTTGTGTGCATGATGTGATTCCCTACCCACCCATATTTCCATCTCTGAATTATAATAATCAAAGTTAGGCCCTTGTGCTTTCGTTCGAAGGAAGGAAAAATAAACTTGTTGCAACTGAAAAGGAGAGATTGAGTCGATCTTCCATGATTTGAGTAAAATAGCAGGATAGATTCTCTTTAAGGGATTGTTGACTAAGGAAGTAAAGTGGAGGCAGTGGCTGCAAGTTGTGAAGGAAGTGGAAGCAGAGGTGATGGAGATGGAGAAGTGGAAGTAGAGGCAGAGGCAGAGGTGATAGATATGGAGACGGTGGCTGCAAGTTCTAAAGAAGCAACCTGATCATTTGTCTAAAGAAGCAATCATTGTCAGAAAAATTTAAAGCCCTGACATATACTTACAGAAAAAATGGAAAAAAATGCATCTTGGGAATATGCATCTCAAAAAAAACTTAGACTTAGGTAACATGGAAAAATGCATCTTTGGCCCAAGGAGGCCACCTAGGGGAACACCCACCTGGGGCGCACAAGTCAATCACCTAGGCACAACAATTCTTCACCTTTTGATGATGAATTAAATATCTGTAAAATAAATGGTTCCCTCAGTATATAAGGTGAACCGAGACTAAAATAAAACATTCTTGCCTTTTCTTCTGAAGCTATGTGTCTTGGTTGCTTTATTTTCTGAGTTTTCATTTTTACATTCACGACAATTTCGTTTTTAGGGTTTTCTAAAGAATAACTAGTGTGCCTTCCTTCATGGTTGCCTCCTAGTGACTCCATTGCCATGCTTCCACTTCTGAGAGAAATCTTATCCCATTATCTACCCACTCTCTCAGGGAGCAAATCGTTTCCTTCGAGTTTTCCGAGGTAGAAGAGAGGGTGCACCAAATGGTGTTTGCGCCCTTGTTGGTTTCTTATTTGTTGTGATGAATTGAGTGCACCCTCTTCCATGGATGCATTGTGCTTCTCCCATTGATTCTCAGAGATCACTTTGAGATCACCAAAAGCCTCTTGGCCACTCTCGGGTCATCTCGGTTTTGATCCCCATTGCTTGGTCACCGAAACCAATGGTGCGCCCCTGAGGAGAGTTTGGTTAGAAGATGAGCTATGGCTTGCATGGTCACCTTTTCCTGTAGATCGCCTTCTTGGGAAGATCAATTGGTATCAGAGCCTCAAGATCCATGGAAAATATTCCAATCTGGAAGATTGAGCCAAAAGGTTTTGGGGTTTTCATGAAATAGTCCAGATTTTGCCCATTCTAAGGTTTCCATTTTTATGCAAGAAGGTCAATAGATATTATAATCCCCAAGGGTGCCCACATCTCTAGTGCCGCAGAGAGGAGCTCCACAGATCTAAAACAATACATATCTCTCCCTCGAGACCAATTCAAGCTCTGTTGCTTTAGGGTTTGGCGTCCTCTGTTATCAAAACAGAGTCCTCTATTCAGCACTGTAAAACTAGGGGCACCTTTTCTCTTCAACTGGCCTCACAATGCCTCCATGCAAAGATCCTTTGGTAGTCAACTCAGATTCCAACACATCAAATCCTGTCCAAGACCTTTCCTCTATCCTCAATGAGTTGCTCATAATGCAACATCAAAACAATCCAGATCCCTTCTGGTTGGACATTGGAATCCAACTACCCAAATTTGTTGGTCAAACCAATGGTGAAATTGTGGATTCTTGGATCTGTAGCCTCTCCACCTATTTCAATACATGTCTAGGCGTTACCAAGGAAATAAAGCTCGATATTTCCACCTTGCAATTAGAAGGATTGGCACAAACTTGGTGGGATACAAAGCAATTGAAAACCACATTTGTGATAGAGATTGGGGATGCTCCAGAATCCTTTACTTCCAAACTCATCAAAACCTGGGCTTGACTTTCTGAAGCTTTGGGAAATTGCTTCTACCCACCCGGGTATGTGAAATCCTTACGTATCAAATGGCACCAACTTCGACAACTCCCTTCACAAGGAGTGAAAGGCTACATAGAATTCTTCTGCAACATGCGCCTCTTACTTCATGTTCCATATATGGAAGTGGTACTCATATTAAAATTTGTGGTTGGTTTATTAATTCAATTCCGTTGAAAAGTAGAGCTGTTTGAAAATCCAACTTTAAACAAAACATTTTAAAGATCTTTGGCTATAGAAAGGAAAGTCGCTCCTAGAGGTCGTATTCCTCAGTACCACCCGTACACCAACCCCCCCCACCTCTCAATCATCCAAATCCCATCCGTTAGCCCACTTTCCACCTCCCCGGGCTCAAAACCCCACACCCAATACAAATACAAGGACACCCTGGTGCTCATTCCTGAAAACTACTTCACACAATTCATCAGATTGTCGAGTCCTCCAACATCTAAAAACCAAAAAAACCCTACTTATTGAGCTCGTTGTGCCTTCCCAAGTAGAAGATACTGAAGAAGTTCCTCTGGACAATCCCACAGAAGTAGATCCCTCATTGATTCTAATGACCCATGAATATTCCAGCTCATCCACCCAACCCCTCTACACCCATAACTGCCAAATCAAAAACGCCTTGGCTTTATTGATTATGGATAATGGAAGATAGGAAAATTTGGTGTCTCAAGACCTTGTCAATCCCCTTAATCTTGTTACTAATCCACATCCACAACCCTATCAACTCAGATGGGTCCAGAAGGATGCCCCTTGCCTCTTAGTTTCTAAGCGTTGTCTGGTCACTTTCGCCATAGTCCAATTCAAAGATATTGTCCTCTATGATGTCTCCCCCTTGGATTGTGCAGATTTGTTGCTCGGTATCCCATACCAAACCCAATCAAATGATATATACCTAGCCAAATATCGCTAGTAAAAAATTACCAAAGAATGCAACACTTATATGTTGACTGCAGCAAAACCCAGACCCCCTTCTACCAAAGAAAAAATTATGCATGTACACTTAAACCAATGTGTCTCTCTCTATTTGGTGCACCCAATAACACCAAACAATACCACAAACCCTGTTCCTGAAACAATGAGTCCCCTCCTCCATGAGTTTGTAGAGGTATTTCAACCTCTGGAGGGAATTCCCCCCTCCCGACACATTGACCATTCCATTCATATCATCCCCAGATCTGCTTTACCTAATGCCCCTACTTACCAATTGGCCCCAACAAAAATAAAGGAAATGGAAAGACAATTGACCGACCTCATCAACTCTGGCCACATCCAACCTTCATCTTCTCCCTGTGCTTCTACCTCATTTGTCATCCCTAAAAGAGATTCCTCAGAAATGCGCCTTGTCACTGATTACCGAGCCCTGAACAAAGCCACAATAAGAAACCGTTACCCCTTGCCCTAGATTGAGGAACTACTTGACACCCTCCAAGGAGCTAACTAGCTTACTAAATTTTATTTGACAACCAGCTACCATCCAGCTCGAATGAACCCAGATGATGTTTGGAAAACAACATTCAAGACGAAATTTGGGCTTTTTGAGTGGAAAGTCATGCCTTTCGTCCTCACCAATGCACCAACCACTTTCAAGAGGCTCATCAATGACATATTCAGAGCACATTTGGATCGATTTGTGGTCATCTACTTAGATGACATTCTCATCTTTAGTCAGACATGGGACACTCACATGCAACATGTCCGACAAGTTCTCCAAATTCTCCAAGAACACAAGTTGCAAGTCAAAGCGAAGAAGTCATATTTTGGTCAGACTTTAGTTCCCTATTTCGGCTTCATGGTTAGCTCAAAGGGTATTCAACCAGATCCAACCCGCATCCAGGCATTGAAGCAATGGCCTCTACCTTCTTCAGCTAAGGAGTTGAAAATATTTATGGGTGGCATCAATTTCTATCGTAAGTTCATTGCCTCTTTTTCAAATCTTTCTCGACCTTTGCATTAGCTCTCAAATACTTCTTCTACATTCATCTGGACTAAAGAAGAAACTAGTCATTTTTCTCAACTCAAAGATTCCCTCTACTCATCCTCTATTTTACATCTGTCATACCTCTCCCAACACTTTGAGATTGAGTATGATGCCTCACAATATGTTATTAGTGTCATACTTAAACAGGGAGGAGACCCCATTTCTTACCACTATGAAACCCTGTCCGAGGCAAAGAAAAATTATGGTACCTATGCCAAGGAGTTTTATAGTTTGGTTCAAGCACTCAAACAATGGAGGCATTATTTGTTGGGTAAAGAAACCATTCTCCGTACCAACCACCACCCTTTTATTTTCATCAACTTTCAATCGAAGATTCAGGAACAAAGTCACCTTAAATTGGCCTACTAAATTCAACAATTTCACTTAGTCATTAGATATAAGAAAGACACTTCTAATAATATGGATGATTTGCTAAGTTAACCTCCCACTCCAGTTCTTTCCATTCTAGAAGTGCGTTGTGCTACTTATGACACATGGAAAGATCAATATGCTACTGACCCCAAATTTCAAGAGATTTGGGAAGCCTTGCAAAGTCCCACAGTGATCAACCAGACCTCATTCCTAGACTACACTATTCGAGATGGGTGGCTATATAAGTTGAATTTTCTATGCATTGCACACTCAGAAGACTGCCTCTTGCTCATCAGGGAAGCACATGCTTCAGCCTATGGGGGCCACTTCAGGACCACAAAGACCATCCAACATATGCAACACCATTTTCATTGGCCTTCCATGCAGCCTCAAGTTGAAAAATTTATCAGAGCTTGTGCATTATGCTCACAATCCAAGCAATCCAACTGGAAGCATGGGTTGTATCAACCACTACAACTTCCTTCTAGGCCTTGGGAGTCAATATCAATGGACTTCCTCAGTGGACTTCCAACAACCCAAAAGAAACATGATGCAATCTGGGTAGTGGTATGCCGCTTCAACAAAATGGCACTTTTTATCCCATGCACTGAGACTAATACGACAACGCCAACACCAGAACTTTACTTCCAACATATCTAGCCCTATTTTGGCCTCCCAAGCACTATCATATCATAAAGAGATTCTCGCTTCCTTAGCACATTTTGGAAGAACATATGGGAGCTATTGAGGTGTCACCTCAAGTTTTCTATTTCATTCCATCCTCAAATAGATGGCCAAACATAGGTTTTCAACAGAGTCTTGGTTCATGCTCTCCAAACTTACTTTGGGCACAACAAACAATGGGACAATTACTAGCATATTCTACAGCATAGCTACAACAAGGCAACACATTATTCTACTATCTTTTCCCCTTTGAAGTCTTCTTGGGCTTCCAACCAACATCTCCAACCGAGCTCCCAATCATTGGGCTCCTTAAGGTACCTTCCATCAACAACAGGAACAACCTTCAGCTCAATGATTTCTCCAACAAATTGCACAATGCCACAGTGCAATAACAACAACACTCAAAGAAGCCCAATATCATGCCAAGCAATGTCATGAAAAACAAAGAGCCTTCATGTCCTTTCAACTAGGGGATCAAGTCTGGTTACACTTAGATAAGAAGCGCTTCAAAGGCCACCATCACAAGCTTCTGACAATTAGATATGGTTCGTATACCATACTCGACAAGATTCGAGAAAATGCATATAGGTTGGATGTGCCACCACAACTGGGAATCAACAATGTCATTAATGTAAATCACTTAAAGTTGTTTGAGCCTTCCCTCTTGGAAGAACCAGTCACCATCACTCATCCAGTGGACACCATTCCTGATTTCCAACTCCCATTGGCCAAAGACACTGTACTGGACAATCAGAGTTGCTCTACAAGACACCAGACTTACACTTCATATATGGTAGCCTGCCAAGTCCAAACTCCAGCTCAGGCAAAGTGGATCACAGCTAAGGTATTTCACAACAAGTTTCCACATCTTCTCATAGAAGTCGAGACGCTTCTAGATCTAAATAGGGAGGAATTGGGCCAATGAGGCTACCTAGGGTAACGCCCACATGGGGCACACAAGTCAATCACCTAGGCGCAACACTTCTTTACCTTTTGATGATGAATTAAATATATGTAAAATAAATGGTTCCTTCAATATATAAGTTGAACTAGGACTAAAATAAAGCATTCTTACTTATTCTTCTGAAGCTATGTGTATTGGTTGTTTTATTTTCTGAGTTTTCATTTTTACATTCATGAGAATTTCATTTTTAGGTTTTTCTGAAGAATAACCAGTGCACCTTCCTTCATGGCTGCCTCCTGGTGACTCTGTTTCCATGATTCCACTTATGGGAGCAAGCTTATCCCATTATCTAGCCACTCTCTCAGGGAGAAAATCGTTTCCTTCGAGTTTTCTAAGGCAGAAGAGAGGGCACACCAACTGTGGTTTGCGCCCTTATTGGTTTCCTCTTTCCTGGGATGAAGTGAGTTCACCCTCTTCCATGGATACACTGTGCTTCTCCCACTAATTCTCAGAGATCACTCTGAGATCTCCAAAATCCTCTTGGCCCTCGGGTCATCCCAGTTTGGATCCCCATTTCTTGGTCACCCAAACCAATGGTGTGCCCCTATTCAGATTTGTGCCCTTAAGGAGAGTTTGGTCAAAAGTCGGGCTATGGCTTGTCTCGTCACCTTCTCTTGTAGATCACCTTCTTGGGAAAATCAATCTCAGGAATATGCATCAGAAAACTTAAACTTAGGTTTCGAGTGGAGTCATGAAGGTGGGTTACACTTTTGTGAGAATCGTGTCTTCAACATTCTGGAAATCATTTTTTTGGCCCAAATTATCTTTTTTTTTTTTAGCCGAACCTTTGAACGTCAAATCGAATGACAGCCTGAGGATTCCCTTGATTTTCATGTCCAATTTTAGCCGACGAATATTTTTTCATTTGGTAACATATTTTCGGCTGAAAGATAATCCAACCGAAATATGTTTCGGTTGAACAAATGTTTATAAATTACCCGCACATCACACCTATCATAGTTTTTGCAAGTTCGGAGATTGTTTGTTGCTGTGTTGTTGGGAGGGTGTTTGATGATATGTTGTTTGGAGGGTGTTTGTTGTTGTTTTGTTCGGAGGGTGTTTATTGCTGTGTTGTTCGGAGAGTGTTTGTTGCTGTGATGTTTGGAGAGTGTTTGTTGCTGTGCTGTTTGGAGAGTGTTTGTTGTTTCGCTGTTTGGAGAGTGTTTGTTGTTGTGTTGTTTGGAGTTGTGTTGCTTGGCGTTTGCTGCGGGAAGATGGGTGGTGGACATTGGAGAAATGCTATTGTGGAAGTTGGAGCAATGAGCATCATTAAGTTATGGTTAGATTAGATTGATTTATTAAAATAGCATTAAAATTTATAACAGAATTATAGTTTAGATTTTTAGATTGTTTAGGAATTAAATATAGTTTAGGAATTAAATATGTTTTTTTAGATTGTTGAGAGGGCCATATTCGGCCCTGTCCTTGTATAGGTACAGGCCCAAATTCGGGCCTGTACCTGTACATGGACAAGGCCGAATATGGCCCTGCCCATGTACAGGTATAGGCCCGAATTTGGGCCTGGACTTGTACATGGATAGGGTCGAATATGGCCTTGTCAATTTACTATATACCTTGAAAAAATTAGGAAAGAAAGGTGATACATTGGGATTTAGAAAATAGTACAACGTTTACAAAATTATGTAAGTACATTTGGATTTAGAAAGTAGTGATTATGTAATACCATTGTTATGTTTTCCTTAATTGTGTATTTTTAAATATTAGGTTGTTATTATTGGACTACATCTATTTTTGATGATACATTTTCAAAATCACTCTTACATAGACAATACACAGTTAATAGTGAACCTAGCTTACATAGATAGTACATGCTTGATCTTTTACATATCACACCTTATACATGTTTCTTATAAACTAATGGTAATAGAACACATTCCCTTGAAATTTGGCCCTGTCCATTTATAGGTATTGGCCCAAATTCAGGCATGTACCTATACATGGACAGGGCCATATTTGGAGAGTAGAATGGATGATAGAAGCAAAAGTGGTACTACAATACTTTGGAGGATGTATGGTTGGATGTAATGTACCTTGCTAAATTTTATGATACATTTTGTTTCAGTTCTTGGTTTATATATTAAGACAAACAATTTGTATTTAAAACATTCTACTCACATAGTAAACACAAACTCTTCTACAGGAATATAAAAAACAACAAAATAACCCCACTGCTTTATTGTATTAAATATTTGGTAGCAGGAATACAATGAAATCACAGAAAAATACAAAATACTAGAAGAT
The DNA here is from genome assembly GCA_009831015.1 of Picea engelmannii. NCBI lineage: Eukaryota > Viridiplantae > Streptophyta > Pinopsida > Pinales > Pinaceae > Picea > Picea engelmannii. The sequence goes on from ML777477.1 coordinate 645,304, forward strand.
GAATATGATATATGTTCTCTGTATATGTTGTCTCTGCAAAACAACTCCAAATAAGAATGCCTATAGATGACTGTAGTGTGCAACAATTATCAGCAGGTGATACCAACTCTGTAAGTGGTAATATAGGCCAAAACAATCATAAACAACAACACCCCCAAAGCAAGAGATGGGCCTGTAGGTGTCACCCTTTTGTTTTGACCCTCCTAACAACATTAACAAGTCCCCAAATGGAAGGTAGCAACAACCAAAAATGAAGTGCTTTCCCCTCATACAAAACTTGTCCCCAAATGAAGGTACTTTGACTCACTACCAAATATAACGACCCCCAAGGAGTAATAACTCATACTACATAGGAAAAGCTTTGTCCAACACTAAGATATAAACTCAATTATGCAAGAATGTACCCGGACTGAATACGTTCGCCCCCATAGAGGTTAACTAATTATATTATGAATAAACTATATTATCTTTTCTTTAAAGGAAAAAAATCAAGGGTTGATGTAACCTAATGCTTTCCTCTCATCACAAGTCAATTATAATAGAAATCTATAAAAACCACAATCTCGTTACTAGGAAGAATTATTGGGTACATGCACAACATATTACTTTATGGTGTAAATGTCGAAACTTAGAAAATTGAATTAAAGCTTCCAAAATATATAACCTTAATTCATTAGAAAATTCTATAAATAAATAAAAAAAGTAATAATGGAATGATAGTTTTCCTCTTAAAATTTAATGCATATGTTCTCATTAAGATGTCATTTTAATATTTAAATGATAGAATTTCTTAAAACAAATTACTTTTCACATTGGTTTCTTCTTCAAGGATCTCAGGGCCAAGGAATGAAACTGCCAAG
>ML777477.1:672394-687544 GCA_009831015.1 Picea engelmannii
AAAAAAAAAAATTGCACATGTTATCAGAGTTGTTGTCTTAAGTGTGGAGGATGTTACATATGGTATCAGAGCAGGTTCGTCCCGCGGCTTGGGATTCGCTACGGCTTTCATTGACATGATTAGATTTTATTATACTATTGTTGATCAAGTTGATTGTGTGCGTGCAGGTAATCATGGTTAGAGGACGTCGTGGAGGTAGACGACAGGGTGCTAGGGGAGGAGGCGTGACGCCTCCAGTAGCATCCATGCCTGAGGGGTCTAACCCCCAGGGAGGCGAGTAGGTTCTCGGATAGGAGCAGATAGCGGTTGGCGATGTTGTTGGGATGATGATATCATTTCAGTGCATGTTCGAGGCTCTGATCAGCCGATTGGACAGAGACAAGGCCAGGGTGCCGACACCCGTTGAGGTTCTACTGTGCGCACCGACCGTTACAAGTAGCATTCACCGTGAACTCGAAAAGGTTAAATTTCCTGAGTTCTTCAGTGCCCCAGATGGCTCAGCCACCGAGGCATGGTTGGAAAATATGGAGATGTGCTTCGCACTTCCCGATTATACCTCCAACATGAAGGTCTGCATGGCGGTCTTTCAACTGAAGGGGAGTGCTCTTCTATGGTGGAAGATGCTCCTACCGTAACTGAACGTGGTAGTCGAAGACATGTCATGGGAATTGCTTGAATAATGGTTCCGTGAGAGGTACCTTTCAGAGGAATTCATTGAGTGTCATCTCAATGATTTCAACGCCTTACAACAGGGAAGTCGTACGGTGCCCGAGTATGAGGCACGTTTTGTGGAGCTGCTCCGGTATGCTCCACACCTTAAGTTAGAGAAACTTAAGGTCAACTGGTTCGTGGTTGGCCTTAACGACAACCTACATGCAAAGGTTAGGATCTTGATGCCTCAAACCTTGTACAATGTCATCCGGAAGTCCCTCATAGCAGAGGAGGAGCTTATCAGTAGGGGTCAGACCAGGACTCCAGCGAGACTAGCAGGACAGGGTTCATCTGGAACACTACAGCACCAGACGCCAGTGAGACATACGCTGGGACATCGTGGCTTCCAGAGGGGATCCACTTTCACTACACCCCGATGACCGTTGCCTCAGTAGCGGACACCTTATCGGGGACCACAGCATCAGCAGCAGCGTCGCCCATAGTAGCAACAGTTTAGGCCTATTCAGTCGAACAGGATGAGTTTAGCTTCGTGAAGCTGGCTTCGAGAGCCAAACAGAAGGTTAGAGGAAAGGTTACAGACTGTATCCTTAACCTGGGAGAGTTTTTCACAAGGGCCAACTTTTACGTCACGATCTTAGGATCTTATGATGTCGTGATTGGCATGGATTGGTTGGAATCGCATGAGGCGATACTCAACTGTAAGACAAAACGGTTGAGCTTGATCGATGATGAGGGACAGAGATGTGTGATTGTAGGATGGAACTAGGGAGTATCCCTGAGGTTCGTCTCTTCCTTATAGTTAAGGAAGAGTATGTGCAAGGGGTGCAAACTTTATGCGATCCTTGCGCTAAACGAAAAGGGAGTAGCGGAAGGTCTAGAACACCTTCTGGTGGTGAAGGAGTTTGTGGACGTGTTTCCAGAGGAGTTACATGGGATGCCGCCAGAAAGGGAATTGGAGTTTACCATAGACCTGAAACCAGGGACCGAACCGATAGCATGACGAGCACTTACGCTTGGTACTACAGTGTCTACGAGAGCACAAATTGTATGGGAAGTTGTCTAAATGCTCTTTTTATCAATCGAGGATTCACTACTTAGGACATGTCATATTCGGTGAAGGCATCACCTTGGATCCAACAAAGATTGAGGATATTATGGAATGGCCTGCGCCGACGAATGTCACAAAAGTGCGTAGTTTTATGGGTTTAGTAGGATACTATCGATGGTTTGTCGAGGGATTTTTGAAGATAGAAAATCCGATCACAGAATTGCAGAAAAAAAACAAGAAGTTTGTTTGGACCGAGAAATGCACGGAAGCATTTCGAAGGATTAAGGAGTTGTTGACCACAACCTCGATACTAAAGGTCCCCGACATGGATGCAGACTTCTTGGTATGCACTGACGCATCCAAAGAAGATTTAGGCGGAGTGTTGATGCAAGACGGATGAGTGATTGCTTACAATTCGAGGAAATTGAGAAGGCATGAGGAGAAATACGCGACGCATGATTTGGAGTTATTATCCATCATTTATGCCTTGAAGGTTTGGATACACTACCTTGTTGGATGAAAATTTGAACTAAGGACTGATCATTGTGGACTACAACACATTTTTACGCAAAGCAACCTGAACGCGCGACAATGGTGTTGGTCAAAATTGCTTAGCGAGTATGACTTTGAGCTTTCTTACATAAAGGGAATGGTGAACCGAGTGGCGGATGCTTTGAGTCGGAGGCTGTGCATATTTTCGGTGTTGCCTCTTCAGACGAATCTACGAGAGAAGATTCTCACTTTACAGCGTAATGATGAATGGTACAAGGAGGTCGAGGGTTTTATCGGAAAAAACTCAATGATGGTACCACAATACAAGGGATTTTCATTTGATAGCGATGGGTTATTGAGGTTTAGAAGTTAGATTTACGTACCGCCAAATGACAAGTTGAGGATGTTGATCCTGAGCGAGGCTCATAGAGTAGTTTACATGGCTCACCCAGGAGTCACGATAATGAGGGAAGACCTTAAACCCTTATTCTTCTAGAAGGGAATGAAGGCCGACATAGTCAACTTTGTGGCTAGATGTCTAGAGTGTCAGCAGGTGAAGGCTGAACATAGACACCCGACATGATTATTTCAACCACATGCCATTCTAGAATCGAAATGGGAAGTTATTTCGATGGATTTTATTGTTGGATTTCCACTGACGACAAGGAGACATGACTCGATTTTTGTAGTAGTAGACACTCTGACGAAGAGTTTTCACTTTATTCCTGTGCGTACAGCGTATCAGGCACCAGACATAGCGAGAGTTTTCATCAATGATATTATGAGGCTACATGGCGTGCCTAAAAATATTATATCTGATCGAGGATTGGTGTTTACTGGATGATTCTGGACAAGTTTCCAAGAGGCCTTGGGAACCCAACTTAATTTTAGTACTGCGTATCACCCAGAGACTGAAGGATAGACTGAACAAACAAACCAAACCTTAGAAGACATGTTGCACATGTACGTGATGAACCAACAAAAGCGTTGGGAGGAATTCTTGCCTCTAGTAGAGTTCGCTTACAACAACAGTTAGCAGAGCACCATTAAGATGGTGCCTTTTGAGTTTCTTTATGGGTGACCATGTCGGACGCCCTTGAGTTGGGATCGGCTTGAGGATAGGGTCCTGGTGGGATCCGAAGTGATCCAAGAAATGGAAGAGCAAATGCAAACCATAAGACAAAGGATTAAAGAAGCGCAGGATCGACAGAAGAGTTATGCCGATGCGCATTGAGTCGACCATAGTTACGAGGTCGGTGATCGAGTCTTCTTGCAGGTTAAACCACATAAGATTTCGATCGAGTTTGGAAAGGGAGATAAACTCTCTCCTAGGTTCATGGGACCTTTCAAGATTGTGGAGAGAAAGGGGCCCATGGCCTATCGACTAGCCTTGCCTGATTCTTTGAGACGTATGCACGATGTTTTTCATGTATCTGTTTTGAGACATTATATTAGTGATCCTACGCATGTGATTGACATGATTTCCTTGCAGGTATGGGACGAGGGAGCACTCATGGCTGAGTCGGTCCGCATCTTAGATCATCATGTTCGATAGTTACGATGTCAAACGGTAGATCAGGTCAAGTTCCAGTGGGACAGTTATAGTCCGCACTCGGCGACCTAGGAGGACGCATATGATATGCGCCAGCAATTTCCATTTTTGTTTGATAGATAGACTTATGATACCGTGGTACTTTTATTTTGGCATTTATACTGAGAAAATTTGGGATGAATTTTAGACCAAGAGGGGGTGTATGTAACATCCCACTCTGGTGCACTGAGAAAACTTATTCTTTGAGGACACTTGCTCGCAAGTGATCTGTACTTTTATGATGTTAAAAAATTTATCCTTGATTATGATGCGTTATGATAGATGACATGATGTTTTACTGCTTTGACGTAGACAGGTGATTTGACTCAGTTTTATTGAATGTGCAGGGTTTTGGACCTTGAGGATGCAGAGGCATCATTGGAACCCCCTTGGACTCCGAATTGAGTCAGGGAGTGTGCTATTTGGGTTGATTTATTTACTGTGATATTTCATTGATTTGATGATATGATGTTGACATGTTCTGACACGATTGTTGATGATGAAGGCTGACGATAACTTGCCAACCAGACTCACATATGGAGTAAAGGGGCCACACATGATTTCCAGAGAGGTTGAGGGAGAGGTGTGGACAACAGCCCTGCTACAGCCTACTAGCACTCCCATCGTGGCTTGACCTGTAGGTTAACGATTACCTAGTTCGAGAGGATCCACGATGTCGTGAGGGAAGACTACAACAGTTTCTCACGATGATTCTAAGGGGCGCGCAATAAGGCGGGGGCCTTATTCCTTAGATCCCTTAGTCTCCCACAAGTTCACCTGGTGGAGTGTTTACTCTGGGGGTTATAGATGTCTACCAATCAGTCAAGTTGGCGAGTGGCACCCTTGGAGCATGTGGTGCATCCTGAAGGGCAGGTAGCACGAAATAAACATAAGTTGGCGAGTGGAACCCTTGGAGAACGTGGTGCATCTTGAAGGTCACGTTGTGCAAAAGAACCACAAGAAGCGAGTGGCACCCTTGGAGCATGTGCTGCATCCTGAAGGGCATGTCACGCAAAAGAAACGAATGGGGCGAGTGGTACCCTTGGAGCATGTAGTGTGTCCTGAAGGGCACGTCGCATTGATGATGATGAAGAAACAAACCTAGATGGCCCTAAGACATTAACGCCTTAATAAATCCTTAAACAACTTCCCTAACCAAGTGTCGCCCAGTTCAGAATCTAAGTCCTATGTCTAAAACCTTTCTAGAGTAAAAATTTAGTCTAACCTTAAGAAAAGGACCCTAGAATAAAAATAACATTTTAAACAAAAACCCACTTAAGTAATAGTTTGGTGTTCATGAAATTCTTGGGGTAAATGATGAGAATAAGAATTTAATTAAAACTAATGGTTTTAAAATTTTGCAAAGAAGAAATTATTTCCTAACTTGTGAAAGTACAAAAGATTTTAAATAAATAATAAATGGGAAAGATTTAATAGCGCAACTGCCATTTTGGGTCTAACAAAAAGGGCAAAGAAGGGAATAATAAGAATTAAGAAACTAAGTAATGGAGGAAACTTAATAAAGGAAAGATGGGAACTTATGGTCAAAAGCAAGGTCAACATAGTAAGGAATCTGCAATTAAGAACCTGTTAATCTGAGCAAATTTAGTAACATCTTTTTTTAGGAAAGTATTTAAAACATGTAAGGGGATCTAGGAACACCTAGGAGTAAATTTAGGAGTGACTCTAGGTGGGTGAGGGATTTGAGACAATTAATAAATTTAAAGAAAATATTTATTAGAGAAAAGAGGGGGATGGACGACACTTGTGCAATGGAGAATATTTAGAATATTTTATTAAAACTTAATTTAAAATGTGAATTAGGAAAGTTGGTGGGTCTCAAAACTCTATAAAAGAAAAGGGATATGAGGAAGAAAGTGATCGGTTGTTAGCATAACGTTACGCTGTCGGATTTGTGACTTGAATCATTGCTCGTGAGGATTTGAGATTTTTCAGCTTGGATAGAAGTGGTAGCTCAGCCTTGCAAGGCAAGTTGGGAAGCTAGATCTACCATATGGATAGTGTCTGGCCCCTTTGTGGCTCGGGGGGCTAAGGGGGAAGCAGAGTACCCCTAGCGATTGGCTGGGAGGTACCGATGAGGTCTTGACGGTCGGCAAGCGGGAGCGGTATGGAGCCCGTGGACTTCATCCGATGCGGACGAACATGAAATGGTACGCATCTTGCTTGAATGATAAAATGTTGTAGCATTTATGACCTAGAGCTGCTTATGTAATGAGTAGAAATATTAAGCTTTATCTGTGTTTAGTTCTTGCTGGTTGACTGTTTATTTTTATATATACTTCACCGATTAGGAATTGGGTAACGGATGCTAAATTATTAACTCGGCAAATGTAATCCGGTGACGGTTGAAAAATAAAAATGTGTATGAGTTCGGTAATGGTGATATATGATCTTTGCACAATGTTGTCCCTGAGTTTGCCCAATAATGGAGAATCTATCCCTTCGCCTTCCTCATTACATGCAAACTGTTATGGTGTTCCTATCCTTGTTGTGAAAAGTTATAGGGGAGGCGGATTTTAAATGAAATTAAAAGTCTCTAGTGTTAAGCGAGTGTGGTGTTCTCGGAGTCGAGCGCTCGAATCCGTCAGTCAAATCAATAAATTTGATACCGTGTAATTGAAATCTTCACTGTGGGAATTGGTGTCAACCCTAGCCTTGCGCCCCTCCTTTTTTTTAGCGAAACTTGCTGTGTAAGAACCGACTGGCATTGCACTCTAGAATGTAGATTTTGTTTTCACTGACTGTCCTTCTCTTCCACCAACGATTCGTCTGTCTCGGATTTTTGCAACTGGACACATCCTTTCCTACAGTATATAGGTGATCCTTTCGGGACTGTATTGAATGTTTTTATTTACGCCAAGCTTACCGGGCCTTGGCTTCCTGCGTTTCACCTTGGCTGTCTACCCTTTATTCACCTTGAATTTAACCAATATTTCTTTTTACCTTGATTGATTGTATCTCACCAAGATGATAGCAACTGATCTGATAGATTGTAAATTACTGGGCAGAAGAGAATGTGCCGTAGGAATGTCGCACGCAGCATTGTCACCGCATCTCCTATCACTTGTGTCTGCCTTTAGTTTGTGCTTGAATTCTCACCTTAGGACTGCAACCCCTTCCATTACAGTAACTGCCCTTTTAATCTGCGTGAGGAGTGGTGTTCGCGAGTTGAATGCGGGTAGATGGTTGGGCGTTTTGTTTTAAAACCTGTTTAATGTCTTGGCAGTAATTCATTAAGTCCTGACAAAAATTGCTGGCCTGAGACCGTGTAGATCGGCCTTAACATAACGCCAGTCTGCATGGCAGAACCATGGGCACGTTAAACCTGATGACTGTTCTATGGTAATCTTAGAATTTGCGTGTTATTACCGTCCTTGGAGTTCGTGCAACTGTTATCTTACTTGGTTAATGTCCTTGATCCTTGGACATAACTTTATCCTCGGTTGTCTTAGATGATAGTGCTCCTAAAACCTTAAGAAAGCCTCTTGATTCGAAGTTAGATAACCATCCAGTTAAATCCTTATCCGTTTTGTAACGAAACTATATAGTTGTAACCCTTTAGCTAAGACCGTGTTTCAATTTTTGATTTCCAGAGTAAATTGTGTGGATGAGTAAATCCTTGAGATGTTAACAATCCACTTTGTGTATTTAACTGTCGGGTTTGTAGTTTTTTTGTTTAGTAATAAATCCTAGCTCAGAGGATATGCTCTGGTAGTACTCACGCTTATGTGTATATTCTCAACTACGCCACCTTAGTCTAACAATGATGAATAGAACCTTCCTTGTGTAAATTATTGTAAAAGTAAATAAAATAAATAAAAAGTTGAAATTGTTTAGTATAGTAATTAATGAATTTGATTCCTTATCTGCATAAGACCAGGTGGCCTAGCCCGAATTAAGTAAGTAAAGGATTTTGCGTAACACCCTTTTAACAACTTGATAAGGATTGTTTGGAAGACATCGAATTTGTTTGAAGTGGGTAAGAGTCCAATGTCTCTTCTTATTGGTATTATTATGGTGACTGGTGACTAATTTTTAATTGCAAGATTATTATAATATAGAAGGTGATGTGGATATGGTTAGTCATTGAAATTTTATTGTTTTGATAGCATGCACGAAGTAGAGTGATTGATAATTTATTTGCAAAGTTGTCATGATATAAGATGTGAAGTTATTTTGGTAAAGTTATTGTGAAGGTATAGGTAACATATAAGATGTATTGAGATGTTAAATCATTTGCGGAGTTATCTTAATTGTAGTGCAATGTTGTTATTATTTTTGGGGTATCAGGGTGATAATCCCTGTAAAGCAATGCTTAATGTTAATACTTATGGTCAAGTTAATGATAAAGCTATTATGGTTTTTGGAAATGATAAATGTAATGCAACGCTTATTGTTAATGCTTATGGTCAAGTTAATATTACTGTTAGTTGTTTTATGGTGATGATTATGTAATGAATCGTTTCAATTTAATCCTAATGGTTACGTAATGGTTAAGGTTAATGTTGTTATCGTTTATGGTAAGGTTAAAGTAGTTGACATAAATACAGTATCAGATGGAATGTGATGGTCATGGTATTAGTTATTGCAATGAAAAATGAAAAATGGTTGATATTTTATGGTAGGGATGATAAACTAATTATCATCAATAGCAGATTTATAAGGTCCTAAACTAATCGCATTGAGTCATTATGATATGGTAAATGGGAATGTACAATTAATTGAAATTACCTTAGTAATGGAATTTCTTAACATTTGGAATTTCTATAAATTGAATTTACCATTAATTGACTTGCACATTTTAGAGGACATGGTTGATATTAACTATTGTTGCACTTGGATATGTATATTTTGTTGCTTGGCCTTCTTGTGTTGGGCGGGATGTAGACACCTCCATGTTCCTCAGAACAGTCGCCAGCCTTGAGACCTTAAACGGTTAAAATCGATGGGAACCTGGGCTTGAGCGTTGCTTATGTGTCATGGAGGTCCTAACCATTGCAGGGTAGGAAGGGCAGGTAGTCAGTCTTACTTATTGTCGTATGATCATCGTTAAACACATGCTATTACGGTGGTAAATCACATGTCATCTTGCTGTGTTCGTCATGTTTGCGTCTTGTTCGTCGTCGGGTTACTAGTTTATGCCTGAGCAGTCGGCCAGGAGCCTATCTGACCTTCTCTCTCTTTGGAGTAGAGGACTAATATTAAACGCCCTTCTTTCCTATGTAGAAATAGTAAAATCTACTATTATGGATTCTTCCTTATGTCTATGGTTGTTTAATGCTTGCAGTTACTTGTTGTGCACCTTATGTCTTCTGGTTGTGATCATTGTGGTTGCGTCTTGTTAGTCATTGGGTGGCGACGTAGAGTCAAGTGTGTCCGTTTCCTTCCTACAGGCGTGCACACACTTTTTAAAAACAAAAAAAAACAAAAAAAATAAATTTGCACCTATTATCAAAGTTGTTGTCGTAAGTGTGGAGGATGTTACAGTTAGGGAGTTTATAGTTAATAAATACATTAGTATAAATACGGTTCTTTTATGTAACAATTAGGTATAAATCTCTTAGTGTAAATCCCTTAGTTAATAGTAAAATTAGGTCTTTTTATGTATCCCTTAGTGGAAATCCCTTAGTTTATAGTAAAATTAGGTCCCCTTATGTAACTTTAGGTCACCATAAAATATTTCAAAATTATGTATTTAGTTCAACTATATCCACAACTATCCAACAATTTGTACTTGAATCTTTCAAGTGATCCAAATATATACTATAGCAAAACTACATTTTCTCCACCTCATCTTAATTTAATTTTTATTAGGAATACAAACAACCCTCAATCCCATCCCATTTAACATGACAAAAAAAGAATTATTATAAAAACTCTGACATTTAAACAATGCTAATAGGAAGTTTAAAGCAATGGCATATAATCCATGTTCATGCAAAACCTTCACCTCGTTGTGATTAAAACAAGTTTGTGTGAGGTTATGAAGATTAAACTCTTTGTTTTGGGGATTCTAATGCATTACATTATATGCAGTCTTTGTGGATCCAACCATAGGGAACTTTTAAGGAATATTAAAGAAATGTTCTAATACATTTTTTATTGGATCCAACCATAGGGAACTTTTAATGAATCCACTTGCTTGTTGTTTTTCTGAATTGATTTCCCTTGGTGAACCCAACTTTCTAATTTCAATGACTTCTTTGTGTGGGTTTTGTTCATTATTATAAAAAGATTGTTGTTTTATCTTATGTCCCTTATCCCTTTAGTCATCAGTCCTTTCCTAAGCAGTCAATGAGGAGCCAAATCGATGTTCATCACTTCGGTGTTTAAAGACCTATAGATTCAAATGTCTTGCTTTTCTGTGCATGGATGATGAGTGAAGGATACGAATCTGACATGTTGTCTATGGACCCCTTACTTATCTTTTATTTGATTGAATCATGGTTGAATGCTTAGTTTTTGTGTCTTCTTCTTTGATGTGGATTGTGAATGATAAACTTCTCAGTGGAATGACAATCCCTTAGGGAACCCAATTTTTTATTTCAATGACTTCTATTTGTGGGTTTTATTGATTATTGTGAAAAGTTTGTAGTTTTATCTTCTGTCACTTATCCCTTTAGTCAGCAGTCCTTGCCTGAGCAGTCGGCCATGATCCAAATCGACGGTCATTCGGTGTTTAAAGACCTATAGATTCAAATGCCCTTCTTTTCTATGCATGGATGATGAGTGAAGGATAAAAATCTTCCATGTTGTCTATGGACCCCTTACTTATCTTTTAGTTGATTAAATCATGGCTGAATGTTTATTTTTTGTGTCTTCATTTTTGATGTGGATTGTGAATGATAAACCTCTTAGTGGAATGACAGTCCCTTGGCAAACCCAATTTCTGATTTCAATGACTTCTATGTGTGGGTTTTATTGATTATTGTGAAAAGTTTGTGGTTTTATCTTCTGTCACTTATCCCTTTATTCATCAGTTTGTTCCTGAGCAATCGGCCAGGAGCCGAATTGACGATCATCATTTTGGTTGTTAAAGACCTATAGATTCAAATGCCCTACTTTTTTGTGCATGGATGATGAGTGAAGGAGAAGAATCTTCCATGATATCTATTGACCCCTTAATTATCTTTTAGTTGATTGATTCATGGTTGAATGACCAGTATTTGTGCCTTCTAATGAGCGAGTACCTTTGTGGCTTGATTGTTTAAAAATTCGATTTATCTCTGCATTTTTAATTTCTTTTTTGTGTACATCTCTGGATTTTTTTTGATAAACTCTACATTGTGGATAGATATTGAGGAGTGATGTTGACATGATATTATCCAAACATTCCTCGCAAATTCTCTAGGCATTCTCAAGAATGATGAGGTTCCACACTATTTTGGAAGACATTTTTTTGCGGAGTTTTTCTTGCACATGCACCCGGATTATACTAGTCTACCATCCAAATATTATGGGACTGGTAAGGATGTACGTATGATCGCAAATGGGCATATCGAAGTGAAACATTTCCGAGGCCTCCACAACCTTTATTACCTCGCCAAACAGGGGCATTTTCATCACTTTCAAAGTTCCAGGTTACATCAGAAGTTGGCAAAGAGGCCAGGACTGCAATCAGGGAAAATTTGGAAGTTATGTTTTATAGTGTTGATGTTGGCATGAAGCGTTAGTGAGTAGAATCCAATTCTCGGGCCACATTTGTTGATAAAATAGATGCAGAGTTAGAAGAAATGTTAGCAGAAGAAGTTTTGGAGTATGCAAAATTTTGTCGGGATGGTTGGAAGAAGGTCATTTATAATGATGACCCAAATCGCAGATTGGTATGTGATCTATTTATGTAAATTTTGACACATTTTATGATAGTTTACTTCGAGTTCTAGATTTAGATATCCTTGTCTCTATAGAAATAATCGAGTTCTTCTTGCCATTAATTGCAGTTTGGAGATATGTTAAACGAATCTCCAGTTGGTAGGGGACTTGATTCGACAAGTTTGAATTTGGATGGATTGAATCGGGTATGCTTTTTCTAATAGTTTTTCAATCTTCACTCTTTTGAATAAGAGTTCAACAACATTTATAATTTTTTATAATTGTGAACACGTTGAATCCTCGATTTAGTTCTTAGTTTTGTTGTTCACAACTCTCTATTCCATCTACTGGTACTTGGGATGGCTTGTCTCAATTCTCATTGGGAGAGTTTGAAGAGGGTGGGAGTTCATAAGTATCATTTAATGTTTTAAAATCATTTAAATTTAATGTGTTATATAATCATTTGAATATAATATTTTAAATTTCAAATTTGAAATGTGTTATATAGACTAATGTGGAGAAGAGAGTATCTGAGAGTGTGCTCGAAAGGGAGATTGGGATTGAGGAACCACCCATATTAGGAAAGGATGTGTCCATTCAGGATGATTCATAAATGTATGTTCTTGACTTTTATCAAATTTTTGTTTTCTCAAATTTATAGTTTAGCCTTTCCTCAATTATTTTGAATTATATAGAACCCCTAGATAAGTTTTTCATTGTCTTAAATAGTGTACATTCAAACTTATTTAAGTTTAGATCATGATGAAGACCTAGTTTTGAACTTGAATATGTTTTAGTATTTGAGAATATATTCTATCCCACATCAGAAAAGAGAAAGTTTTTAAACTTTCCTCGATTGCATTCCTTTATTTCTTGTCCAAGAATGACGTAATATTATATGAGAACATATATTCCATTGAATAAATAGAAGATAAGTATTTTTCGGAAGAATTGTTTTTAAAATGGAGATTTGTGAACTTTTTTAGATAATAAGTAGTTTTTTGGAAGAATTTCTTAATATGAAGATTTATGAGTCCTTTAGTTTGAAAGGGTATCATGACATTTGATTATATGACCACTGCAAAAGAAGAAGAGAAGTATTTAACTGCTAAGGAGATTAGTATTTTATTGTTGTGTAAATATGATCAAATAACAACAGTTGGGATGAGAATTACATCTAAGGATTTGGGACATTATCCACAAGGAGAATTTCCTGAAGGATTTTAGACATTATCCACAAGGAGATAAGTATTTCTTTGGAAGAATGACTTAATACATGGAGATTTGTGAATTGTCTTCATACACAGTTCTATATTTATTTTTCAGATTATTATCTAACTGTAACACACAATCTGTTTTACCAAGAACACAATAACATCACTTGGGATGAGAATTTCACCTCAAGGATTTGAGACCTTATCCACAAGGAAAATTTCATCTCAAGGATTTGAGACCTTATCCACAAGGATTTGAGACTTTATTCACAAGGAGATAAGTATTTCATTGGAAGAATGACTTAATATGGAGATTTGTGAACTTTCTTCATACACAGTTCTATATTTTTTTTTAGATTATTATATAGTTCTCTAATTCATTTTTTTTACCAAGAATATATTTTAAGATTTACAATTTTTTTATATCATGTACTCTTAAATTAAGAGAGTAACTAGATCTTAAATCTGTTTAACCGTGGTTGGTTATGTTATTATTAGTTATTGTTTATTTAATATTTAGTTGTGTAGTATATATGCTAATATGTGTTATTTGTTTTTTTATTATGTTTTTTTATTTTTACAGATCTCTAAATTATATTTGGTGGAAAATATGTTTACAATATATTTTGTGGGAAAGAGTATGTTGGAGAATGACACTTAACTCTTTTGGTATGTATGTCAATTTTATTTTAATTATAATTTTTGAATTCTATATTATTTTGCATGTTTGAATTGTAAATTTTTTATTTTTGAAATTTGTTTTTTTGTAGGTTTGAACTTCATGTATGAAGTGATCTATCTTAAAGCGATGGCTTAGAGTCCAGAATTTTGGAGTTACTATCTTTGTTTTTGTTATTATCCTAAAATGAACATGGAACTTATGTATTTTACAGTGCTACTATTCAGACTTTGATTATATATATATATATATATATATATATATATATATATATCATAATTTTCGAATTCAAAATAGCATTGTTTGTCTCATATATATTTGATTTCTCATAATTGATGGTAAAAAAGTGGAACAGTTAACTTGTTATGAACTAATGTTTTGTATAAATTTGATTATAATATATATATTTCATAATTTTGGAATTCAAAATAGCAATTTTTGTCTCATATTCAATTTTTCATATTTTTCATAATTGATGGTAAAAAAGTGGCATAGTTAACCTGTTATTAACTAATGTTTTTCCATGTATTAATTTAAATGTTTCATTTTATGTTTACTGTGTACTTTAGAAAATATGAAAAATACATGATTGTATTGTCAAATCATGTTTTGTATATTCTTGTTTTTACAATGCATTTTAAATTAAACATCAAAGTCTTAAATTTTTTTTGCTATGTATTAATTTAAATGTTTGATTTTATGTTCACTATGTATTGTCAAAAATATGATTATACCATTCAAAAGGTGAAATGAAAAAGTTAACTAGTAATTAAATAATGTTTTGTGTATTCTCTTTTTTACAATGCATTTTAAATCAAGCATCAAACTCTTAAAAACTTTTCTGCTATGTATTAATTTAAAGGTTTTATTTTATGTTCACCGTCTAACGTCCAAAAAATGATTATATTGTCAAAAAGTGGCAAAGTTAACTAGTAATAAAATGTTCAAAATGATGTGACAAATTGACAAAAGTGACAAAATTAACGATAAAATAAAATGCTAAAAATAAATCTTTAAAATGGAAGAGATGATCAACTCTTCTTTAATTTTATCATGCAGTCATTAAAAAAATGTTAAAGTTATAAGAGATATTCACCTAAAGGTTCATATAACCTTGAACCTAATGCAATATTATGAAAATAAAATAGAAAAGAATACTATTGAAAAAAGTAGGGGTCAATCAAAATGGTGTTTAACAATTTTTCATTCTTGATATCACTATATACCATTATCTTACTACTTCAAGTCAATATACTTGGAATAAAATTCACCAAATAGTTTGAGTGTTATGCTTATCCAACATTAATAATTGATTTTACTACATGACATTAATAGTAAATACAAAATTCATGTTTTTTTTATAAAGTAATATTGTAAATATAAAATTCATGTTTTGACTTTGGAAGTCATGGTGAAAACTAAAGAAGAAGGTTATATATCTCCATACACGTTAACAATCAAATGGTTAAGGGAGAATCTCTTTGCAAGATACCAGATATATAAAATATGCAGAACAGAAACGAAATGCTAGAAATAACAGAATAACAGTGAAATATCCAGCATAATCTTCACAATACACAGAAATGATATACGAAATAGCAACAGAAATAGCACTTGAACA
>ML777477.1:703682-728235 GCA_009831015.1 Picea engelmannii
GACATTTTCCATTTTCTAACTTTTTTTTTTTTTTTATTGAACTTCTATTAAATTTATGCGCACTGCACATACCAAATGACTATATTGACAACTTGTGACATCTGATTGGTAGTCTTGAAAGTGAACATGAGTATTGGTTTGATGGGTTTCTTGAAAAAAATATCATTTGAATACAATGGATACTCTTTCATATATAAAACTGTTATCATCAAAATCTTCTAATAGCCTCATCTTTTGTTTCGTGCATCGCATCAAATAATATTTCACGTTTTCAGTGTTGTCTATAGGTGCAACCATGGAAAAAAAATCTCCTGTAAATAATTGGATATATTGGACAACAATTAATTCGTGTTAGATTATCACACAAGTATGTATCTACAAGTTATTTGAAAAAATTTAAACATAAAAAATTTACCTTCTCTAACAAGATTGAAAACTCTATCGCCATCAACTGACAGTATAGTTTCATTTGATTCCATCTCCTTTGATCTTGTAAGTGGCATTTTTCCTTTTAAATTAAGTTTAGTATGTCTCCAAGATTTAACATATCCTACATTTTTGTTCTTGCAAATATCTATGGATTCTAAGTCGTCTATGCAAACTAAACAAAAACAAGAGTCATTTCATCTATCAAATGCAAACCCATTTTGAAAATGTTTTGTTTTAACTGAATGTATTTTTCTTGTCCCAGGTATTGTACTGGCGTCATATGAGATTGATCTATTTACATCTTTGATTCCAACATGCCAAAAATACCTGCACAAGACAAGAACTTGTTAACTTGAAATCTCTGAAGAAAATGATTGAAGATTGAATATAAATTTGAACACGTTCAAATTTATATATCCTATGTACATACATGTAACATTTATATATAGACACACCTGTGCACATCCCTTGATGGATTATATTCATGGATTAGCACTATGTTGCACCATTCAACAACTTGTTCAATTGATTCAAATTGATCGACATGAGGGTTCAACTGATACCTTTGAAGTGCGTGTTTTATACATGCCCCTGATCGACATGAGGGTTCAACTGATACCTTTGAAGTGCGCGTTTTGAGACATTAAATACCATTTACTGCCAGGTGAAGGTAAGGAATCTGGTAAAGGGAAACTCAGTCATAAAGGCTGGATTAATGAGCTCGTTGTCAGAAATTTTATTGCTAAAAGTGAATCGGGGAGAAACTAAGTCATGCGCACTAAGGGGGGTTTATGTCGAATTTAAAATTCAGAAGAAGACATGGGAACTAAGGCGTTGCACTACACCTGTGCAGTACATTGCAGACATATGGCAGGCTGGGCGGTTAGTGGCCACGTTGGAATTACTTGCATGGTTGTGTCAACATTCGACCCAAGGGAAAATTGTTTCAGTCAACCCGGAACCCCAAACACAACCAAACTATGAAAAATAAGAAGAGGAAAGGGTGCAGACGCGACCCAACTTAAACAGGATGCAGACAGGTAAGAAGTTAAGGGAAAGGCTGTGTTTTCATGTGGGACAAACGTCGCATCACGCTCCAACAACAAACAATGAGAAGAAAAATAGCTAAAAAGCCAATGCATACCGAAGAAAGGAATAAAACGCAGTTGTTAAATACTCAAGTGAGGAAAAGGGGCGGTCATACAATGACCTGGGTGTGGCTACACAGGTGGCTTGGCTATACCATAACAGAGGGCGCTGAGTATTTAACACGTGGGGAAGAGGTTTTATTTCTTAGCATGTAGACATAGCGCCCAAGGAATTCATCCGTGCACAACGCCTGGGTAATGATGCATCTATCACTCCCAAAATGAAGAGAAACTCGACACCGACGCGGAGGTGGAAACGCGTGAGATTTAACTGCTATGAGGGATCATGTACATGTTTTTCGATTAATTTAAACGGCTTCAGTTTGATAGAATCACCTTATTGGTATCGATTTACCACTGAGATTATGAAGGACTGGGCATTGCATCTTTCGTATGAAAAAAACCAAAATGTAGTGTCTCTGAAATAAAAAAAGGGTTCTTTTATTTTTATTGAAAATAATTATCTAGTCATACTAGCATTAAAAACGCATTTGACTGACTGAACACGTTTACTCTAGAAGCGATTCGCTGTATCTCATCGGCGAGACGAGGAATGGATAGTCTTGAACAATGATAATGTTATGTTTGCATGAAAATTTTAGAACATAACCACGAATTTGATAACCACAACATGCAGAGCCTAATGCCAACCATCCACGACATGCAAGAGGGAAAAAAAAATTCACCAAGGACCAAAATACAGTAACCATAAACCCCAAACAAATTTTCCAGAACCCATGAAACTGAACCATATATAAAAAAAAACCGAAATGTCCAGATACAGGTTACAACAACAGATTTAAATGAAATTCCAAAAAAATAAACAATAAAAATTACACAGTCCAGAACGAGGAATAATAAAAAGGGTTTTCCCAGTTGAGAGTAAATTTCACAACGCCATTACCCCCATCATAGCAAGAACTCAAAATTTCCTTTTTCTTATCCAGTTAATACAGTTCCCAACATAATTTCTAATGCATTATTCTTGATCAAATAAATGAGCGTACCTTTGCCTTGACACCTGCCTCGACGCACACTCCTTTTCGCTCCCACTTGTCTACCGTTGAGACCTCATTGGTACCTCCCAGCCAATCTCTATGGGTACACTGCTTCCCCCTTAGCCCCCCGAGCTGCAAAGGGGCCACACAAATCCAAAAGGTATGCCTAGCTTCCCAATTCGCCTCCAAGGCTAAGCTACCACTCCACTACAAGTTGAGAAAATCCCAGCTCCTCACAAGCAATCATTCCAGTCCAAATTCGGAAGCATAACGTTACCTCCCCAAAAAAAACCCATCCCCATCTTCCTCATCTACATTTCTTTTATAGAATTTTGAGACCCCCACTTGCCCTAAATCACATTTCATTTAAGTTTTAATGAAAACCCTCTAAAAATTCTCTTTCTTACAAGTGTCAGTCATCCCCCACGTTCTCCAAAATTATCTTCTTTAAATTTATTAAAAGATCAATTCCCTATTTTTACTATTCCCTTTCTTCCCCCCTCCCCTTTTTTTTAAACCAGAAAGGTAAATGCACTAGTTAATCTTTTCATTTTATTTTTAAAATCATAACTTTTTATACTCCCGCATGTTAAATAATTTTATTACTTATTAATTGTCTATGTTTCCTTTATTACTTTCTTTCCCTATTTTTATTAATCCCTCATTTTTTTTTTAAAAGACAAAAAGGTAAATGCGCTAATTAATCTTTTCATTTATTATTTATTTAATATCTTTTGTTCTTCCACAAGTTAGGAATTAATTTCTTCTTTGTAAGATTTTTAAACCATTAGTTTTAATTTAAATCTTACCCTCATCATCACCCCAAGAATTTTATGAAGTCCCAACTATTACTTAGGTGGGTTCTTGTTTAAATTGTTATTTTTATTCCAGGGTCTGTTCTTAAGGTTAGACTAAAATTTTACCCTAAAAGTTTTAGACTCAGTACTTAGATTATGAACTGGGTGACACTGGGTTAGGGGAGTTGTTTAAGGATTTCTTAAGGCATTATGGTCTTAGGGCTATTTAGGTTTGTTTCCTTCACCCACATCAATGCGACGTGCCCTTCAGGATGCACCACGTGCTGCAAGGGTGCCACTCACCTTGTTCGTTTCCTTTGCACGACGTGCCCTTCAGGATGCACCACGTGCTCCAAGGGTGCCACTCGCTTCTTGTGTTTCTTTTATGCGACGTGCCCTTCAGGATGCACCACGTGCTCCAAGGGTGCCACTCGCCAACTGGATTGATTGGTAGACATCTATAACCCCTGGAGTCAACACTCCGCCAGGTGAACTTGTGGGAGACTAAGGGCTCTAAGGAATAAGGCCACCGCCTTATTGCATGCCCCTTAGAATCATCTTGAGCGACTGTCCAAGTCTGCCCTCACGACATCGTGGATCCTCTCGAACTAGGTAATCATTAACCTACAGTTCAAGCCATGGCGAGAGTGCTAGTAGGCGGTGGCAGGGCTGTTGTCCACCCCTCTCCCTCAATGTCTCTAGAAATCGTGTGTGGCCCCTTTACTCCATATGTGAGTCTGGTCGGCAAGATATCGTCAGCCTTGATCATTGACAATCATGTCAAAACATGTCATCATCAAATCATCAAATCAATGAAATATCACAGTAAATAAATCAACCCAAATAGCACACTCCCTGACTCAATCCAGAGTCCAAGGGGTTCCATCGATGCCTCTGCATCCTCAAGGTCCAAAACCCTGCACACTCAATAAAACTGAGACAATAGAACCTTTCTACATCAAATAGTAAAACATCATGTCGTCTATCAATCGCATCATAATCAAGTATAAATGGTTTAACATCATAAAAGTCCAGATCACTTGCGAGAAAGTGTCCTCAAAGAATAAGTTTTCTCAGTGCGCCAGAGCGGGATGTTACATACACCCTCTTGGTCTAAACTTTGTCCCGAAGTTTCTCAGTATAAATGCCGAAAAAAAAGTACCACAGTATCATAAGTCTATCCATCAACAAAAATGGGAACTGTTGGCGCATATCATATGCATCCTCCCAGGTCACTGAGTGTGGACTATAACTGTCCCACTGGACCTTGACTTGATCTACCGTTCGACGTCGTAACTATCGAACATGATGATCTAAGATGCAGACCGGCTCAGCCCTAAGAGGTCCCTCGTCCAATACCTGCAAGGAACTTAGGTCAATCACATGTGTAGGATCACTAATATATGTCTCAAAATAGATATATGAAAGACATCGTTCATACGCCTCAAAGAATCAAGCAAGGCTATTCGATATGCCATGGGCCCCTTTCTCTCCACAATCTCGAAAGGTCCCCTGAACCTAGGGGAGAGTTTAGCTCTCTTTCCAAACTTGATCGAACTCTTATGTGGTTTAACCTGCAAGAAGACTCGATCTCTGACCTCGTAGCTACGGTCGACTTGGTGCGCATCGACATGACTCTTCTGTCGATCATGCGCTTCTTTAATCCTTTGTCTTATTGTTTGCATTTTCTCTTCCATTTCTTGGATCACTTCTGGTCCCACCAAGACCCTATCCTCAAGCCGATCCCAACTCAAGGGCGTCCGACACAGTCGCCCATAAAGAAACTCAAAAGGCGCCATCTTTATGGTGCTCTGATAACTGTTGTTGTAAGCGAACTCTACTAGAGGCAAGAATTCCTCCCAACGCTTTTGTTGGTCCATCACGTACATCCACAACATGTCTTCCAAGGTTTGGTTCATTCGTTCAGTCTGTCCATCAGTCTCTGGGTGATACGTAGTACTAAAATTAAGTTGGGTTCCCCAGGCCTCTTGGAAACTCGTCCAAAATCGTCCAGTAAACACCGATCCCCAATCGGATATAATCTTTTTAGGCACGCCGTGCAGCCTCACAATCTCACTGATGAAAAACTCTCACTATGTCAGGTGCCTGATATGTCGTACGCACAGGAATAAAGTGAGCACTCTTCATTAGAGTGTCAACTACTACAAAAAATCAAGTCGTGTCTCATTGCCGTCAATGGCAATCCAACAATAAAATCCATCGGAATAACTTCCCATTTCGATTCTGGAATGGCATGTGGTTGAAGTAAACCTGTCGGGTGTCGATGCTCAGCCTTTACCTGCTGACACTCTAGACATCTAGCCACAAAGTTGACTATGTCAGCCTTCATGCCCTTCCAGAAGAATAAGGGTTTAAGGTCTGCCCTCATCTTCATGACCCCTGGGTGCACCATGTAAACTGCACTAGGAGCCTCACTCAGGATCAACATCCTCAACTCGTCGTTTGGTGGTACGTAAATCCGACCTCTAAACCTCAATAACCCATCGCTATCCAAAGAAAATCCCTCATATCGGGGTACCATCATTGTGTTTTGTTCGAGAAAATCCTCGACGTCCTTGTACCAGTCATCGTCATGTTGTAAAGTAAGAATATTCTCACGTAGATTCATCTGAAGAGGCAACACTGAAAAGATGTGTGGTCTCCGACACAAAGCATATGCCACTCGGTTCACTGTTCCCTTTATGTAAGTAATCTCAAATTCGTACTCACTAAGCAATTCCGACCAATGTCGTTGTCGCGCGTTCAGGTCACTTTGCATAAAAATGTGTTGTAGTCCACAATGATTAGTATTTAATTCAAATTTTCGTCCAACAAGGTAGTGTCTCCATACCTTCAAGGCATATACGATGGCTAATAACTCCAAATCATGCATCGTGTAGTTTTCCTCATGCCTTCTTAGTTTCCTCGAAATATAAGCAATCACTCGTCCGTCTTACATCAAGACTCCACCTAACCCTTCCTTGGATGCGTCAGTGCATACCAAGAATTACGCATCCATGTTAGGGACCTTTAGTAACGACACTGTGGAAAACAACTCCTTAAGCCTTCAAAATGCTTCTGCGCATTTCTCAGTCCAAACAAACTTTTTTTTTCTTCTGCAATTCCGTGATCGGATTTGCTATCTTCAAAAATCCCTCGACAAACCGTTAGTAGTATCTTGCTAAAACCATAAAACTACGTACTTCTGTGACATTCGTCGGTGCAGGCCATTCCATAATAGCCTCAACCTTGGCTAGATCCATGTCGATACCTTCGTCGGAGATGACATGCTCTAAGTAATGAATCCTTGATTGATAAAAAGAGCATTTGGACAACTTCCCATACAATTTGTTCTCTCACAGACACTGTAGTACCAAGCGCAAGTGCTCGTCATGCTCCTCTGTCATCCGAGAGTAGATCAAGCTATAATCAATGAATACTTGGATGAACTTGTCCAGGTACTCGTGGAACACCCCATTCATCAAACTCATGAATACCCCGGGGGCATTTTTCAGTCCAAAGGGTAAAACAGTAAACTCGTAATGTCCAAATCTCATCTTAAAGGCGGTCTTAGGGAAGTCATCCTCCTTGATCCGTAACCGGTGATACCCTGATCGCAAATCGATCTTGGAGAACACCATCGCACCCTTCATTTGATCGAATAGATCATCAATTCTAGGTAAGGGATACTGATTCTTGATCGTAGCCTTGTTCAGTTGACGACAGTCAATGCAAATCCTCCGAGATCTGTCCTTCTTTCATATGAAAATAACTGGTGCACCCCATGGTGACACACTAGGACGTATTAGTCCTAGGTCCAACAGCTCCTTCAGTCGCATTTTCAGCTCTTGCAACTCCGAGGTCGACATCCGATAAGGTGGTCTTGCTATCGGTTCGGTCCCCTATTTTAGGTCTATGGTAAACTCCAATTCCCTTTCCAGCGGCATCCCAGGTAACTCCTCTAGAAACACGTCCACAAGCTCCTTCACCACCAGAAGGTGTTCTAGACCTTCCGCTACTCCCTTTTCATTTAGCGCGAGGATTGCATAAAGCTTGCACCCCTTGTGCATACTCTTCCGTAACTTGTAAGGAAGAGACAAACCTCAGGGAAACTCCCTGGTTCCGTCCTACAATCAAACGTCTCTGTCCTTCATCATCAACCAAGCTCAACCGTTTTGTCTTACAGTTGAGTATCTCCTCATGCGATTCCAACCAATCCATACCAATCACGACATCATAAGATCCTAAGATCATGACGTACAAGTTGACCCTCGTGACAAACTCTCCCAGGTTAAGGGCACAACCCGTAACCTTTCTTCCAACCTTCTGTTTGGCTCTTGAAGTCATATTTATGATGCTAAACACGTCCTGTTTGACTACCTTTACCTTAATCCTTTTTAATGCTGCACCAGAAATGAAACTCTCAGTAGCACCTGGGTCTATCAAAATACTAAGGGTTTGGTCAGTGACAGTACCTGTCGTCTCGAGCACAGTCGACTGGTGCTCTGCCTGGTAGTTATTCACCACCACATGAATTCGATGGGCCTTGCCCATATCTCCCCCGGTAGTGGGTCCGGATGATCCGGATGCTCTAGTCCTCTTCACAGGGTTGTTGCACTGGAAATGTGTCTCCCCACATTCCCACATACTTACTTCGGTCTAGAAAGCTTGGTTCCCGAAGTAGAAGTTGAATTCCAATGCAAATGCCATAACAACTCATTGACCTCAACTTTCTCGGTGAGGGTGCATAGCACATCGAAGAAACTCCAATGGGCCTCGTACTCGGCATCGTACGATTTCCCTGACACAAGGCGTTGAACTCGTTGAGCTAACGCTCAATGAATTCCTTGGAAAGATACCTCTACTGGAACCATTCCTAGAATAGTTCCTAAGACACATCGTCGATGACCAAGTTCAAAGTGGTAGGAGCATCTTCAGCCATAAAGGAGAGCTCCCTTTCAGTGGAAAGACCACCCTATGGACCTTCATGCTGGAGGTCGTATACACGAAGTGTGAAGCACACTCCCTGCTCTACCCCTAGGGTTTGACGACACCATCATCTGTGATACTCATGGATGATAGAACTCATCTCTCTGGAGATATAGGATGGTGCTATTGGTACTAGATATCGCACGTCATGGAACCTCAGGGGTACCCTCTAAACATGATCTCCATTAGGAAAAGATAAGGTTTTTACTTAATGCAAGGCTGAATACTCATGGGTTTTTTGTAGTGGAAAGCCTGGTGTTCCACAGTCGCAGAGTTGAACCTCGCTGTGATACCATATGTAACATCCTCCTTTTTACAACAACAACTCTTTAACAGGGAATTTTTTTTTTGTTTAAGGTGTGTGCGTGCATGTAAAAAGGAACATACACACTTGACTCTACGTCACCACCCGACATCCGACCACACGCAACCATGATGAACTCAACCAAAATTCTTAGGGCACACAGAAGGTGACTGCAAGAAATAAATGACCATCGACATAAGGTGCACAACAAGAACTGCAAGCAATAAATGACATACTGGGTTATGCACGGTACGAAACAAAAAAGGAAGAATCCATAGTAGTGGATTTTACTATTTCTACATAGGAAAGCAGGGCGTTTAATATTAGTTCTCTGCTCTGGAGAGAGAGAAGGTCAGATAGGCTCTTGGCTGTCTGCTCAGGCAGAAACTAGTAATCTCCGTCAGGTGTGTCGCAAGAGTGGAAACCCTGCCTTTAAAGGGCCCGAGACTCTTGATATGGCACCGTATCCTTTACACAAGAATAATCACACACACAGACTCATATACTAGGCTACAAGGAGGTGTCTACATCCCGCCTAACACAACTGACCCAGTATTTGAATAACTCAACCAAGTACAACAACAAATAAACGCCCGACCACAACCTCTATAGAAGGCGCAAGGCAGAAGGATTCAAACAATGACCCAACCAGTTCAACATTATATAATGAACAAGAAATGTCATTTACTAATTCATAATACTCTACGGTACTGGGATCAAGGAACCTCATATTTATAAATCCTCCATAACTAAAGATTCAATAATACTATGATAAGACCATGATGCCATTGTATTTCATATGATATCTAACACTAAAATCACATTTTATTTTATATGGACATAACATTACCCTTACATATTTCAACGATATGTTGTAATGACATTACTCCTTCACATCACCATGACCATAAATTACAGTAAGGTACCAGGGCCATGACACAACATTACCATAACTTTGAAACTAGATAGCAATCAACATTACCATAAAACAATAACACATTATGCTACCATTGAAATAACTCCACAATTAAATTACTCATCTCAATACAACTTGTATGTTACTTACACCATAAATTTACAACCAACCTCAATTTCGAGGCACACACCAGATCCACTAGCCAATTAACGTAAATAATTAATGATCAAGCATGCCATGCTTTAGTCATACTGCATCCATACCTGAGAACTAGTATCATAACATATTCTAGGCTAATGAGAACATCAATACCTAGAAATTGGTACCATAGCATGCGTAACGTGCTTGTAGCTTAATGAAAAAAAAAAAAATCTATATAGCTTGACTTCAATTGAGAATCACCAATGTAACATGTATTATATGGGAAGGGATAGCCATATCAGTTTGAGATTAGATTGAATAGAGATAATAGAGTTTGTATATTTTAAAACAAGGTGATAATAAGGTTTAGTAAAAAGAACTAGAATTAATTAAAAGTAATATTCTTATACCTTAGCTATTCTTCCATACCATAATCAATCGGTAGGCGATAAATACAATTGTTTCCTAAAATATAAATTGGCCATAATTCCAGAGACACCGAATACATTTACATATAATCAATAGCATAGTGCTGGACAATAAACATCATACCTTACTATTGGGGTTTTCATTTATCTAGAGTAATTTGGAAAGTTAAATACAAGAGAGAAGTAGTTTCTCTATGAACAATGAATGGTAGATATAGAAGACAGACAAATACTAAACCCTAAATGTGTATTACCTACCCAATCAAGGAATTTACGTACAAGGTTAGGTTTTCATATCTTTTTATTTCTTATTTTTTGATCAATTAACTACATAATTTAGCATTATCATTTGGTTGTGTAATTTATTTATTATTTACCCCTCCAGCTAGCCATATATCTAGATGGCTAAAATAACAATCTTAACTAGCATATTACCTTTAATAAACAACAATTCCCCAAGGCTTTTAACATAACACAAATCCAGGCATTTATTAACAATACAATCTGACGATTTTTACAAGCCAATAACGGGGTATTAGATAATTTAAGCAATAAACAGACATTAAATACCATTTACTTCCAGGTGAAGGTAAGGACTCCAGGCAAGGGAAGCTCAGTCATAATGGCTGGATTAATGAGCTCACTGTCAGAAATTTTACTGCTAAAAGTGAATCAGGGACAAACTAATTCATGCGCACTAAGGGGGGTTTATGTCGAATTTAAAATTCAGAAGAAGACACAGGAACTAAGGCGTTGCACTACACCTGTTCCGTACACTGCAGACATATGGCGGGTTGGGGGATCAGTGGCCACGCTGGAATTACTTGCGTGGTTGTGTCAACATTCGACCCAAGGGAAAATTGTTTCAATCAACCTGGAACCCCAAACGCAACCAAACTATGAAAAATAAGAAGAAGAAAGGGTGCAGATGTGACCCAACTTAAACAAGATGCAGACAGGTAAGAAGTTAAGGGTGAGGCTGTGTTTGCATGCGGGACAGACGTTGCGTCACACTCCAACAACAAACAACGAGCAGAAAAATAGCTGAAAAGCCAATGCGTACTGAAGAAGGGAATAAAACGCAGCTGTTAAATACTCAAGTGAGGAAAATGGGTGGTCCTACAACGACCTAGGTGTGGCTACACAGGTGGCTCGGCTAGTCCATAACAGAGGGCATCTCGTTGCAGACGTCAGAGTAGATGCCAGAAAATCTTGGATGAAACCAGTGCTGAGTATTCAACATGCCGGGAAGAAGTTTTATTTCTTAGCACGCAGACACAACGCCCAAGGAATTCATCCGTGCACAGTGCCTTGGTAATGATGCATCCATCACTCCCAAAATGCAGAGAAACTTGACACCGACGCACAGGGTGGAAACACGTGAGATTTAACTGTTGTGCGAGATCATGTACATGTTTTTCGATTAATTTAAACGACTTCAGTTTGATAGGATCACCTTATTGGTATCGATTTACCACTGAGATTATGAAGGACTGGGCATTGCATATTTCGTATGAACAAAACCAAAATGTAGTGTCTCTGAAATAGAAAAAGGGTTCTTTTATTTTTATTGAAAATAAGTATCTAGTCATACTATCTTTAAAAACGCATTTGACTGATTGAACGCGTTTACTGTGGCAACGATTCGTTGTATCTCATCGGCCAGATGAGGAATGGATAGTCTTGAACAATGATAATGTTATGTGTGCATGAAAATTTTAGAACATAACCATGAATTTGATAACCACAACATGCAGAGCCTAACGCCATCCATCCACGACATGCAAGAGGGAAAAAAAAATTCGCCAAGGACCAAAATAAAGTAACCATAAACCCCAAACAAATTTTCCAGAACCCATTAAATTGAACCATATATATAAAAAAAAAAGAAATGTCCAGATACAGGTTACAACAACAGATTTAAATGAAATTCCAGAACATTAAACAATAAAAATTACACAGTCCAGAACGAGGAATAATAAAAAGGGTTTGCACAGTCCAGAGTAAATTTCACAATGCCATTACCCCCATCACAACAAGAACTCGAAATTTCCTTTTTCTTATCCATTTAATACAGTTCCCAACATAATTTCTAATGCATTATTCTTGATAAAATAAACGAGCGTACCTTTGCCTTGACGCCCGCCTCGAATGAAGTCCGCGCACTCCTTGCTTCTCCCACTCGCCGACTATCGAGACCTCATCGGTACCTCCCAGCCAATCTCTAGGGGTACTCTTCTTCCCCCTTAGCCCCCCGAGCCGCAAAGGGGCCACACAAATCCAAAAGGTATGCCTAGCTTCCCAGCTCGCCTCCAAGGCTGAGCTACTACTCCACTACAAGCTGAGAAAATCCCAACTCCTCACAAGCAATCAATCCAGTCCAAATTCGACAGCGTAACGTTACCTCCTCAAAGAAAACCCATCCCCATCTTCCTCATCTACCTTTCTTTTATAGAATTTTGAGACCCCCACTTGCCCTAAATCACATTTCATTTAAGTTTTAATGAAAACCCTCTAAACATTCTATGTCTTACAAGTGTCACTCATCCCCCACGTTCTCCAAAATTATTTTCTTTAAATTTATTAAAAGCTCAATTCCCTATTTTTACTATTCCCTTTCTCCGCCCCCCCCTTTTTTTTAAACCAGAAAGGTAAATGCGCTAGTTAATCTTTTCATTTTATTTTTAAAATCATAACTTTTTACACTCCCGCACGTTAAATAATTTTATTACTTATTAATTGTCTATGTTTCCTTTATTACTTTATTTCCCTATTTTCATTAATCCCTCCCTTTTTTTTAAAAAAACCAAAAAGGTAAATGCGCTAATTAATATTTTTCATTTATTATTTATTTAATATCTTTTGTTCTTCCACAAGTTGGGAATTAATTTCTTCTTTGTAAGATTTTAAAACCATTAGTTTTAATTTAAATATTACCCTCGTCATCACCCCAAGAATTTTATGAAGTCCCAACTATTACTTAGGTGGGTTCTTGTTTAAATTGTTATTTTTATTCCAGGGTTTGTTCTTAAGGTTAGACTAAAATTTTACCCTAAAAGTTTTAGACTCAGTACTTAGATTCTGAACTAGGCGACACTGGGTTAGGGGAGTTGTTTAAGTATTTCTTAAGGCATTATTGTCTTAGGGATATTTAGGTTTGTTTCCTTCATCCACATCAATGCGACATGCCCTTCAAGATGCACCACGTGCTCTAAGGGTTCCACTCGCCTCGTTTTTTTCCTTTGCACGACATGCCCTTCAGGACACACCACGTGCTCCAAGGGTGCAACTCGCTTCTTGTGTTTCTTTTGTGCGACATGCCCTTCTGGATGCACCACGTGCTCCAAGGGTGCCACTTTCCAACTAGACTGATTAGTAGACATCTATAACCCCTGGAGTCAACACTCCACCAGGTGAACTTGTGGAAGACTAAGGGCTCTAAGGAATAAGGCCCCTGCCTTATTGCGCGCCCCTTAGAATCATCGTGAGTGACTATCGTAGTCTGCCCTCATGGCATCATGGATCCTCTCAAACTAGGTAATCGTTAACCTACAGTTCGAGCCATGGAAAGACTACTAGTAGGCGGTGGCAGGGCTACTGTCCACCTGTCTCCCTCAACCTCTATGGAAATCGTGTGTGGCCCCTTTACTCCATATGTGAGTCTGGTCGGCAAGATATCATCAGCCTGCATCATCGACAATTGTGTGAGAACATGTCAACATCAAATTATCAAATCAATGAAATATCACAGTAAATAAATAAACCCAAATAGCACACTCCCTGACTCAATCCGGAGTCCAAGGGGTTCCACGGATGCCTCTGCATCCTCAAGGTCCAAAACCCTTCACACTCAATAAAACTGAGTCAATAGCACCTGTCTAGATCAAATAGTAAAACATCATGTCATCTATTAATCGCATCATAATCAAGTATAAATGGTTTAGCATAATAAAAGTCCATATCACTTGCGAGCAAGTGTCCTCAAAGAATAAGTTTTCTCAGTGCACCAGAGTGGGATGTTACAGTAGGGTTGTCTAGAAATCACAGTCCAACAAGCCAATTCATCATTTACATCTATTTGGAAATGAAATTTTATATGTTTGTGCAATGTTTTTCTTGACATTCCCATCATTGTTTCCATGTGTAGTATCAAATGATATTTTATATTGCTCCCTGAAACAATTGTTCTTTGTAATGTTTTACGTGCAACATGGACATCTTATTTTCGAGATTTTCCAAAAGCTTTTAATACATTATTTATATTGTTAAAGACATTCTGTTGCACATTTGTATCCTTTGTCAACTTTTGAATACCCAATAATGATGTAGCTTCTTTTAACTTTCTTGACTTCAATAGACAAAGTAAAAGTTGAGCTTTTATTGTTACTGATTCATATTTGAAAACAATATTATACATATTCTTAGTTCGATATCTTATATAATGCTTAGCTTTTTCTTCCCAAATTTGTGAGTATCAACATTTTCTAATATTTCATCATCAATGTTGATAGATTCTCCTGCATATTTCAATTTAAAGTTTATATTAAAAAACATAACCCGAACACAAATTCACTAAGTTATATATACTTGAGTGTTCATCTTGTATTAATCTAAATTTATGTACATACCTATAGGTGATTTGTCTTCTGATTCAATTTTGGTTTCAATGTCTTCTACTTCAATTTTGGTTTCAACGTGTTCTTCGACATTATGAGACAAATCTATTTATGTTTTTTGAAAAACATCAAATTGTAATTACAATCAATTATATTATTTACAATATTTTAAATTTGAATTCTATATTTTGAATTTTGTACTTTCTGAATACAGTCCCAATGTGTGTTGTGTGCTCGATCATCATATGTGTATGCATACCTGGTTGAACTTCTTCTTGTCAAAAATCTCTATTGACATTATCATCATTTCTTTCTCCAATATTTGCACATTTTTGTTTCTTTCTCTAATAAATCTCTTTCCTTTGTTCGATTTGGCAAGTATCATCTCAAGTGCGATCATATTTTCTCTTGCGCAAAATTTGGTTTCCCATGACTTTTATAGTTATCTGTAAAAGATATGTTCAACAAAGACATCACCTTGCAAAAATGCTCAACATTTATCTTTCAGCATATAAATTGTTATTCCAATAAAAACTTGAACAAACATCAATTACCTTATTCAACAAAAACCAAAAAGATGATTTGAAACTTTGTTTAAGTGCTTTAGAAATCCACCATGTATCGATATCGATCCTCCGATTAAGCCTATGGAATAGAGGGAAGAAATAAAGAAACAAAAGAGTACAACTACAATTAGTAATAGAAATGGTTTGAAATCCCTATCCTCGAGCTTATATATGTATGTCCATCCGATGAATTGTGTTAAATGTGTTTGGCCGAAAGCCTATTTATACAATTTGGCGCAAAAGGAAACAATACGATGTGTCGCTTCATTTTTTCCGATGGACAGAATTCGCTCGACAGTCTTTTGGCCGAAATAATGGTTTTTCGGATGAAAACCTTGGAAACCGTTCAATTTTGACAGTTTCCATTAGATTTTATTCTTTCGGTCGAAACGAAAAAAGGAAATTGGGACTGAAAACTAAAACCAGAGAATTTCCCCAAGCTTAACTGAACTTCAGAGGTTGCGGAATCCTACAAATACTGAGAATTTGGTTTTGAAATTGACACCAACATTTCCAAAACTGAATCTACTTTCAAGTCCTATAATTTTTTTTCATTTTCTTTATTTTTATCTAATTTTATTTAATTTAAAAAAAAATCCTTACATAATATTTTTAGTAGACATTATGATTCGGTGAAATGAAATATCGGTATCTCTAAAAATATACAGTGAAAAATTTGGAAAAAAATACATTCATAATCCTTAAACTGTTCTTTTCAAAAGGGTATATTTAGATTTTAGTTTTAAGTAAAAATTAAGATAGATACAATGTGTAGAAAAACATGTGTTTAAAATCTACAATGTTTTCAGCTTGGTCATCTTCAAAAAATTCTAGAAATTATAATATTCATCTGTTAGATTCAAAATTATAGTCATAATAAAATAGAGTCTCTGTAGATTGTTGCAGTATATTTTGTTTCTTAAAAACATAATCTTAATAATAGATACATTGTTGTATAAATAAGTAACTCATTATCATTCATTTCATTTTTAAGGAACATACTGTTAAACAATTGTCAAATTGACATATCAAATCGCGATAAAAAAATATTTGAAAAATAGTCATTGGAAAGCTAACACAATTCTTCACAAGTTTTATTTTTACTGTAAAGTGAAATTCTAAATAAAAAAAATGCTTTTGCATGTCAAAAGTTGAATAACTTGTGAAAATATAGTTTTTTTTCTCATAAAACAAGCTAAAGTGTAACCCATCTTCATGGTTTCACCCTTTCATAACATGGAAAACATGCATCTCGGAAAACATAGACTTAGGTTGCATAACAAGTGAAATATGGATCGTGGCAATAAGAGATCAAGTTTGTTGGCCAATAGCATTTTCAATAAAATGAATTTAATTATTTAAAAAAAATAACTATTTCATTTGTCTTATGTAGTCCTTTGGAAAGGAGAGAAATATTATTGATCAAAGACAAAGTAATTGGTGGTCAATGATGAATCCATCGCTAGAGTCCATGGACTAATAGCATAGTGTATATATTAATATTAATATTAATTATTTATTATCTTAAAATATATAATTAAACTTTAGAATTGAGCTAATTTCTTCCATATATGTGGGTGGTAATGGAGGAAGAGGAATACCCCGGGAGAAAGAGAGACAAAATAGTCTGTAATGCTTCAGCAATAGGTAGATTCAGTCGTACATATATTCACATTAAAACTACTTGAAAGGAGTCGTCAATTATTATAGTCTTAATAATGTAAATTTCAGGCTGTATCGATAAGAGAGAAAATGATGAATGGTTTTTTATGATCTGCCCAATCAAATTTGATTTTGTGGAAAATTTAAAGATTCAATTGCTCCACATTCTTAAATCTAATGGGAAAACCCTACTACTCATTTTTCACTACATCAACAGGAGAGTTGTCCGGTCAGGGCCCTCGATTGGCTTGACCTCCTGCAGGAAAAATTCACGTCCTAGTTTGATCGTTTTCTAAATCACTAGAGTTCAACATGATTTTTTTTGTCTGGATAGGCCTACCTTTTCTATTTGTCACGGGGTTCAGCTAAGTAAGAAATAATCTCAAGGGTGGTAAACATGACAGGTTGTTGATAACAGTAGGTAAGACAGTATTCCGGTAGGCATATAAAGGGTAATATCAATGCTCTAAGTTCCCACCACAATCCCTTCCAATATAAGTAGTAAGGATTTTAGTTCCTCAATCCAAGAGGCGTGGAGCAACAATCCATCCAACGAAAGTAGGCTAACCAAAAAAAGGTGAATAGCAATGTGAAAAGTGCCCACACCCATCGATAGAATCTCAGTATTTTGGCTGTAGGGAAGTAAAAACAATCTACCCACAACTTTAGCTGTAAAACATCCATTCATCAAGTAGGAAAAATAAATTTCTCTCTCCAATGTGTGGTACCTTAAGTCTGTTTGTAGGCCTGACCATGAAAAAGGTAAGCCTGTCTAAGCTTTTCCTTGTCCATCCACCCGCCAAGCTATAGCAAAAAAAAGTAATTTGTATTGAGGTCTAGGTAAAAATAAAGGTAGGTATATGGGTCCTAACTAAAAGGTCTGTCTGTAAAAGCATCCCCTTTATCGAGTACGTTAATCCCCAACAAGGTTCTTGAAGATAAAAAAAAAATTATCTTCTCTAAAGCCCAATCGGTCTTCTAACTCATTTATTATTCCAGTCTTTGTATGAAGGCACCTACCAACTTGGGGAACCTAGGTGGGGTTAGTCTGGTTGATTAAGAAAAATGTCCCCACGTGCACATTTTATAAAGAAGAAATTGGTTTGGACAGGTTCATAGGCATATTCTCCATTAGGGTTCCCGAACTCGCATTTTGAATAGTAAACTTGACTTTGTGTGTAACAACCCTCCTAGCAAAAGACAACTACTCAGTCAACCGGTGAATTTTTTTTTTTTTTTTTTTTTTTTGTGTGTGCGCGTGTGTGGATGGAACAACCCCCTCGACTCCATGTCAACACTCGAACCAGCAGGACGCAAGTAAGACGAACACAATCGAGACCACCCGACCTATCATAACGACGACAAGAAGCAAACGCCCCGAACAGGAGGCGGCAACTAAAGGCTATAGGCAGAGACAGACACCAAGGGTTAGGCACAGTACTGTCACAGAAGGAAGGATCCGTCAGTAGAGTCGCAGTAGTGGAACTGTGCCTTTAAACAGCCCGAGACTACTGATACGGCTCAGAATGTGTCACAAGAGTGGAACTGTGCCTTTAAACAGCCCGAGACTCTTGATACGACACTGGATTCCTTCCACCGGATTATACCCAGACATACATACTAAGTTACAAGAGGAGTCTACGACCTGCCCAACACGGACAGCCTACGCAATTACAAACACCCAGTACTACGAGATCAGGGACGGCACGACCTCTACAGGAGACACAAGTCAGGAGGACTCAATTGGCCCACCTCCAAGGGGACCCGAAGACTTCGTCCAAGACGCTTGTTCTAATACAAATATTAACAGACAAGGACCTTATCCTAGGGTACATCCAATAATTTTGAATTAGGCCAATAATATCATTACGATCTAACATCATTACCATATTGTAGTAACCTTGCAATTAAGATCAATGCAATTTAAACATCGTCAGTAGTATTCCATTTACACAATAGTGACCTCGCAAGTAGACATCATCATAACACTTAAACAATATTCCAATTTAAATTAGCAAATGACGTATCCTTACAACATTTCTCGCATAACATTTAATCAAATAATATAGACATTCAACTAATGACCATGAAGTGGCAACTGATCACATATTTTAACGATGCAATTCCTCTACGCTAATATTTTATCGATAACACATAATTATTTCAATTAACCAATACCACTAGGGTAGGACCATATATTAACGCTGCAATAACAAATGCCCAAGGTAAGAAAACCCTAATTGTCCCCCGCCCTAACTGTGGTAGAATCAATACTGAATATTTAATCATTTAAGCAACATTCGTANGGCAACTAAAGGCTATAGGCAGAGACAGACACCAAGGGTTAGGCACAGTACTGTCACAGAAGGAAGGATCCGTCAGTAGAGTCGCAGTAGTGGAACTGTGCCTTTAAACAGCCCGAGACTACTGATACGGCTCAGAATGTGTCACAAGAGTGGAACTGTGCCTTTAAACAGCCCGAGACTCTTGATACGACACTGGATTCCTTCCACCGGATTATACCCAGACATACATACTAAGTTACAAGAGGAGTCTACGACCTGCCCAACACGGACAGCCTACGCAATTACAAACACCCAGTACTACGAGATCAGGGACGGCACGACCTCTACAGGAGACACAAGTCAGGAGGACTCAATTGGCCCACCTCCAAGGGGACCCGAAGACTTCGTCCAAGACGCTTGTTCTAATACAAATATTAACAGACAAGGACCTTATCCTAGGGTACATCCAATAATTTTGAATTAGGCCAATAATATCATTACGATCTAACATCATTACCATATTGTAGTAACCTTGCAATTAAGATCAATGCAATTTAAACATCGTCAGTAGTATTCCATTTACACAATAGTGACCTCGCAAGTAGACATCATCATAACACTTAAACAATATTCCAATTTAAATTAGCAAATGACGTATCCTTACAACATTTCTCGCATAACATTTAATCAAATAATATAGACATTCAACTAATGACCATGAAGTGGCAACTGATCACATATTTTAACGATGCAATTCCTCTACGCTAATATTTTATCGATAACACATAATTATTTCAATTAACCAATACCACTAGGGTAGGACCATATATTAACGCTGCAATAACAAATGCCCAAGGTAAGAAAACCCTAATTGTCCCCCGCCCTAACTGTGGTAGAATCAATACTGAATATTTAATCATTTAAGCAACATTCGTAGTAACCTTTAACCGTTGATATAAACATTAAAATCAATGAACCTTTAAGACCCTTACCCTAAGGTTCTAACTCATCCTTCGCAATAACAAATAATCATTGACATTTAAATAATGAAGTTGCCCTTCGAAACAAACTCTTAACCATTGAGATAAACATTTAAGTTTATCGAATATTTAATCAGTTAAGGTAACAATTGAATGAGCATTAAGGTTGTAGCAATCACGAAATCAATGAACGGTTAACATTCGAGTATAAACCTTTAACAATAAGATTACATTTAGATATATTGAAAAATTAAATCATTAAAGATGCCTTCGAGTAAACGTTTAACATGGAAGTAAACCTTTGAACTAATGAACCTGAACATCCGAATATCAATAATTCAACTCTTGAATAATCTTTAGATCAAATGAATATTTAAATCATTCAGGCAACATTAGTATAAACCTTTAACCATTAAATCATTGAACATTTTAAATTATCACATTAACATTTTAAATAAACATTAATCATCGATTTAAAACGGACAAGTGGTCTCATAAATATAAAACGGCTAGAATACGAGTAACTTCATGGTTGAATGGACGCTGCCATCACCTATTTAGGATGGCAAAAAGCAAATACAACATAATAAAGGTCGATAATTTAAAAAGGAATTATTAAAAAGGGGGGCAGAGATAAAACGTTAAGATGATAGAAATTAAAAATTAAAAATAATTCGCTCCCTCTCCTTCGTTAACCAAGCGTTTAGAAACGATTAATTTAATACAGTTTACACCACTACACCCAAGCCAAATCGAGCAGTATTCCAAAAGATGAATAGACATAAATGAACAACAACGCTACTGCCACCTGTATATAAATTTCAATTTCCCAATAATTATCTTCCGGCTGAAATATTAGAAATTAGGGTTGCCCCAAACAGCAAATTCAGTAAAGTCTCGTTGCCTCAGTGCGCAAACAAGACGACCAGGGTTAAGGCGCGCGTTTCTAAGACACCGTAATATGTATATTCGGTTGCCACGAACAACAAGGATCGTGAAGTTTGTGGATGCTACAGGCTTAGGTTAACTAATCTAAATTAACTCCCGGCCCCGTTCCTTCGCGTTTTGACGGCAAGTCGGATGCTCGGAAAGGGATCACACATTATTAAACTGAATTAAATTCGTATTGGGAAAAGGGCGGATGCCTGGCGAGCTGTGGGCACTAGCCACGCCGCCCAACATCGAGATGATCCAATTGACAATTTATAACGCGAGGTAAAAACGGTCTGGCTGGGAATTGGCCGAACCATTAATGGACCCAGGGACCTCTGGTAACAACATCGATTTAGCATATCGAGGTACCTGACTATCTAGCCGTAACATCGGCAACAACTGGCAGAGGAAATAAGTGACCCAGGGGCGCAGTGATAATGATCAACTATCATAACGCCGAGGAAGTATCTATCTGGAAGAATTACTGACAGTCATAATCCGGTAGTATTGAAGAGGGCGCTCATCGCTGAGAATCCATAATCAAGGGACGTCTCCTTAGAGACGTTAAAATAAGAAAAATTTCGCTGCTTACCAGAAAAATTAACCTAAAGAACACGTAACTCTGGCAACTAGCTTTTCGGTTATTAAGTTTGCCTCGAAGGGTGTAGTGAACCGTTTCTCAAGCGAAGAGGTGCAGGTGTGCGTCTGTCCGGGCTGACCATCAAGGCGATAACCTGATGAGAAGGGAGGTTGAGCAGAAAATCTGGAGGATGAGTTGGTTTTGTTCGGGCGTTTTGTGAGAGATCACCCGAATATTGCCATGGACACTGAGTTCCCGGTACAGTGGTGAAACCTGTGGGCGATGTCAAGGCTCCTTCAAACTTCCGCCACTACCCTCTAAAGCAAGGAGGTTAATATATTTATTCTTATGCAAATCGGGTTTGACTTACTCAACAAGGAGGGGATCCTGCGCAAATAAAATGCATTTCGACTAATCCACCTAAAACTATAACCTGCATTTTCCTTGCCCAACATTTTGTTCGGAAAAAATCCTTGAAATCATCGAGTAAAATTGGAAGCTACAATGTAAATCAATACATTCGGATATTCCACATGCAACTAACACGCACTTCCCTTGCCCGTCATTTAATATCCGTTACAATATATGAAATCGTGTTTCATCCAAATATACAATGTAGTTGTAAAAAGGGATGTAAAAATAAAAATATATCGAGTACTACAAACCCCCTTCTTTTTATTTGGAAAAGTGTTTCACTATAGTTCTTATTTTATGTAAAGCCCTCATTAAAGAACACCCTCAGTGAAGGAAATTTGGTCGCCCGCGGCCATAAGGGACGCTCAGAAATATGACCCAAACACAGAGCGAGATCACGAGAAGGTTCAGGGATTTTTTTATTTTTTTTTTACAGAAAACGCAAGGAAGTTCACCGGAAAAGGCAAGGATTTCTACCCAACACGCAAAGGAAGATCACCAGACAATGTATGGAGTTTAACAAAATTGAAAAACGCGTTGTCATTGAAAACGCAGACCTCTCAACAACTAAATGAAAATGTAAAACGGATGAGCAAGCGTTCAGGTTGAGTGAAATATTTTTTTGCACTAAACGATGACCATGCAGTCCACAATGGGTGAACGAAGGTAAATAGATGCAGCCATTTACCTAGTAACCAAGAACCAACGCAGACCCCTTGGCAGCAATAGCAACATTAAGCAATAATCTTTTTCCATGGTCCAGGCAAAATAAAGGGGAATTTTACACAGAAAAAAAAATCATGAGCAGTAAATAATTCTTTTAACACAGTCCACCAGAACCCTAAGATACTTTTGCCGTTCAGATCACAAGAAAAGATACGCTGTTCCTTCCTAAAAATTTCAATGCATTCTAACTACTTGGTTACTTATCATACCTTGGCCTTATTGCTAGCCGTGACGATTCCTTGCTCCTTCCGCTCCTAGCTCCAAGCTGCTCCTGCTCCAAGCTTTCCGACAACCACCAACTCACCGGTACCTCCCAGCCAAACGCTAGGGGTACTCTTCTTCCCCCTCAGCCCCCCGAGCCGCAAAGGGGCCACACACAATCAGAAAATCCTAGCTCCTCAGCTCGCCTCAAAGGCTGAGCTACCACTCACAAATGCTGAGGCTTCCCAACTCCTACCAGTAAACCAGTCAGTCTCCTCCCTCCTCTAGCAATGCAATCTCAGCCAAAAACCCCCAAAAGCCAAAAAGCCCTTCCTCCTTTCTTCTTCCCTCCCTTTAACCCCCTCAAAACCCTAATTCCTCTTTCACTTAGGTTTTCCAATTCTTGTAGTTAATTCGTTTGGAAAAACCAAATTCATTTTTATTTTTTCATTTTTACCTTTATTTATTTTTTATTTTTTTTTATTTTTTTTCTTATTTTTCAAAGCATGTGCGCTCATTTCAAAATTTAACTATTTCTTTATTTATTTAATTATTTATCTTTTTATTCAAGCATTTAATTATTTATCTATCCCCCTTTTCATTTTATTAGTTTAATATTTACTTTTATTTCCCCTTTCCCAGCTTAACTTATGGGTTTAGAGTTGTATAAATATAATTATACCTTTGTTTATAAAACATTTATTTCTTTCACAACTTCTTTATAACTCACATGCTTAAACGTCATTTGGTTATAAAATGGGTTTATAATATAAACCTACATGAAATTTTGTTTTTATTCATTTTTCCTTTTTTATTAGGAAGTAAGTATTCCTTATTTAATTTATCATTAATGTGTCTGCATTTTTCAGGATTACAGAGAGAGATTTAGGCGATGGCGAAATAGCATAGGGGAAGGGTAAGAGTTTTACAAACATGGAAAAATTAAGCAGATACGGATTAAGGAAGGGAGATGGTCTGAGTTAGGTTTTTTTTTTTTTTTTGTTGTTGTTTTTTTTTCTTGAGAGCTCAAAGAGTTAAGGCCACANTCATTAATGTGTCTGCATTTTTCAGGATTACAGAGAGAGATTTAGGCGATGGCGAAACAGCATAGGGGAAGGGTAAGAGTTTTACAAACACGGAAAAATTAAGCAGATACGGATTAAGGAAGGGAGATGGTCTGAGTTAGGTTTTCTTTTTTTTTTTGTTGTTGTTTTTTTTTTTTGAGAGCTCAAAGAGTTAAGGCCACACTGAAAGATCCCCCCGGTTTCTAGGCTTAGGGTTTAGATTTTTGGCTAGTCAATAATTGGTTAGGGGTAAAGCTTAAAGTTTTATACAGGCGCTTAAGACTTAGGGCTAGCTAGGCTGACTCCATCAACCCCCTTAATCGCGACGTGCCCTTCAGGTCGCACCACGTGCGCCAAGGGTGCCACTCGCCTTTTA
>ML777477.1:735525-751218 GCA_009831015.1 Picea engelmannii
CCCCCCCTTGGCCTTTCACCCTCCCCCTCCACCTCAAACTCCCTGACTTATCCAGATGGTGGCCTTAGGAGCGGTGCACAGGATTTGGACGTCGTGAGGATTCTGCGAAGGGACTTGAACATCTTCAAAAGAGACCTAAGAGACATCAATCGGGACCTAAGGGAGATTAAAACAATTTCACTCGAAATGCAAAATAGAGAGGCATAGCAATGGATAAGGGCTTACAAGTTGATGGCCTTCCTCTAGGATCTACGACAAACAATGAAAGAACGTGACAAGGGCAAGACTCGGGTGCGAAGTGTCTACACTGGGCCCAGAATGAGTCCAAGTTTTTAAATTTATTCTTGTTTCCATGTTTTGGCAAGAATTTTCTCATAGGCATCTAGGGAAGGCTGACAATATTCTAGTTACTTTTTACTTATTTCTAAACTATGGTAGTTTCCCTGCATGGCTTGGACATGGATCACTGCATTTTTTGAACATTCGACAGTGGTGGTTTCCCAAAAGGGTACCGCTGCCAAATATGACTCCAAATCATCCTTTTTCTGGCACTTAGGTCGGTGGTGGTTTCCTAGATGGGCACCGCTGTCATGCTAGATAGTTATTTTTCATCTTATGTAACTATTTTCAGGATCTAATACATAAACAAAATTACAATTTTTATTTTTTTTGAAAAAATGAATAACCAGAAAACTCCATTTAAAAACAACTCTCTATGCAAAAACATGAATGTGTAATTCTAGTCACCTACCCATATGAATTTCCTCTATTTATCTTGCTTGATTGAGTTTCACTCTTCCCCCAAGATGATTTTACTCATCCCCCATGATCTCAATAACTATGGAAAATGACTCTCACACCAAACCTTTTCAATGAATTCAATGATTGGGCTCTATAACACTCAACAAATAATGTAAGGTTCATGGTAAGGATAATTTAGAAGGAAATAATAAATGGGTTTTTGTTTAATATATATGGGTAACTCTCCCCCTTAGACCCCTACCCTCTCTCGTCGATACTTAGGCCCCAAATATCTGTCCATTTCCATCTATAGTTGGTGATACATTTTATCCATTTTGTTCAATTTACATCATTTACATAGTATATTGTTTTGGCTCTTGGCCACATACTACATTTACAATATACATTGCTAGTATGGGGTTTGAAAGCAGGGATGTTACAGTGATATCGAGGAATAGGGAATATAGTTACCAACTCATAGTCGACGTTCACATGAACAGTCGACAATTAGGATTGTATATATGGGAAATGTAGCTAAGCTTGAAGCTCGAAGAGTACCAACATTGTAAATAGACAGGTGGTACTCAAGGAACCCATCTATACAGAACAATCCAAAAATACTTGGACAAGTATTAGAGGGGTAATCTCTTTCACACAACCTCTCACGACCTCATGTTTATCTCCTGTGTTAGAGGATTTTCTTGGCCACACTTGCATGAAAATTGGATTTTAATCACTTCCTGGTTAGACTCCTATGTTTGGTTAAATGGTCGTGAAGAGCCTACTCTCCAAACTATTACAAATCTCTAGCCTATACTATTTTGTGAACCCTATGAACAAAATTTCTAATATATTTTAACTAAGCATTTTTTTTAGTGGTTGTTCTTTACTCAGGGTATGGGAGTGAAACTTGTGATGTGTTAGAGACTCTTGCAAAAAGAAACATATATGAACACTAACAATGAAAACTTCACACTAATTATACAATGAAATGAGTTTCAAGAAAGAATAATGCATGAAAAACTAATGCAAATCTTGGAATGCAATATTTTTTCTTTCCATGTAGGATACACAATTGCAACCTTTTTCCTAAATTGAGAGAAAATCAAAAGTAGAAAACAAAAATAATATTCTTTGTTCTTTTTCTTTTAAATTGTTTTTAATATGATAAGAAAACAATGAACTAGGTTTTCTCATTTTTTTAATACTAAAGAAAAAAATAAACAACTGATGTTAAAATAAATTTTTTTTCTTTTTATGTTTTAAAAACAAAAGGAATGCACAAAATAAAGGTACTAAACTCAGATACAAACTCAAGTTTCAATTATGAATGCAACAATGATCAAGAAACCGAGACCCTAAGAACAAGACTTGTCCTATAGTTATGCGATCCAAGAAAAACCCAAAGAACCCAAGGAAGCATAAAAATTTATTTTTATTTTAAATTCTAAGACTTTAATTACTTTTTGAGGCCAACAATAAGTTTCATAGACCCAAATAGTCCAAAGGAACCTTGAAAAAGCAAATTCAAGGCCTTAAAATGTTGAGAGACAAAGGAGAAAGCACCTCCCAGAAGCCATATGCTCATGTTTACATTGTAGGGAGTGTATATAAAGGGGGATACACTATTATTACTTATATAGGGTGTGTATATATGATTTTTTGCAGACATAAAAGGGTGTATATGACCCATAATCCCAAAAAATACTTGAAAATATGTGGTTCTAAATCATGAAACTTAAGGCTAGGGTAATGAAACACTAGATTCAAAAGAAAGCCAAAAAACAAAGGAAAAAAAAGAGAACAAACATAAACCTAACCAAAAGGAGTATCTCGCTAGTGAAGTCGCCAAATATGTTCACAGAGAATAAACTCCTATGATCTGGGTTGATAACCAAAACAAAGAAAGTACCCCAAGAACAACCTATAACTGACACAAAAAAGAAAAGATAGTCAACTAACTAACTACCTAAGAGTGGATAAGAGACCTACTTGTAGTCTAATCTTCTGATGGAGACCTATTCTATGAATTCACCTTTAAGTCCTTTCACTCCAGTCACTTTCTTCTCCAACGTGCACTCGCAAAGATATAGAGCTTCAAAGAGCTAGTTATAATAACTAACTTTAACTACTAACAAATACCAGTGGTTAGGATTTCAGTGTCCAAATCAATCAAATGTCTATCAAAACTATAAAATTAAACACATTGCATAAAATTGGACAAGAAAAAGAGTTCTCATTATAATTGAAGCAACAAATGATTTGCACAAAGATCACTAGGTGTAACTACAACATTGGCCCATAACCGTCGTTCAGATTTCTTCGCACGCACTTCTTAAGGACCCTCACACCTCCTAGATCCTTACTCTAAGCAAGTCAAAAAAGAGGAGAAGTCTTTTTCTAATCAGGATAATTGAGTACGAAGGATGGAAATAATGGTTTCAAGGATTGAAATAGGGTATTTCTTATAAGTCATAGGAAGGGGCTTGCAGACTTAGAAGAAGTTTTCTAGCATAATGATGTTATTTGGAATGATTCCCATCTTCTACCATTGGCATCAATTTATACTCCAAAAATTTATTTGGAGTCATTATCCATGAGATATAGATGGTCAAGAACAAGAGAAA
The DNA here is from genome assembly GCA_009831015.1 of Picea engelmannii. Classification (NCBI taxonomy): domain Eukaryota; kingdom Viridiplantae; phylum Streptophyta; class Pinopsida; order Pinales; family Pinaceae; genus Picea; species Picea engelmannii. The sequence goes on from ML777477.1 coordinate 738,894, forward strand.
CCTGTAAACGCGATCCATAAATTCACATTTTAATAATTGTTTTAGCTAAATAAATGCATGCATGTACTGCAGAAGAGAAACAAGCATATGATACATGCTTTGTCATAGCATAGGGAGCATATAAATGTCAAGATTGAGTTTTTCAATATTTTTAGGAGGAACTGAGAGGGATTTTTGTCTGGAAGTAGGAAATGGATTAAACAATTAGGCCAATCATATGCATCCATGCTATGAGGTGGAAAAATATGTTATAAAAAAGAGACAATAATTTTTGGTTTCCCACTTTCTTGAGTCAAATAGCATGAAATATTTATGATCTATCATGCCTACACCTACCAAAATAATGGGATTTCAAAGAAAAACCATGGGAAGGAATATGGAACATAAAGAAAACATGAGGAAAACACCATGTGGAAAGAGAACAGTAAAATGAAGGTGAGAAACAAGGTGGATCCAATGAAACCATACAACAACAATTTCTATAACAAAAACAAAATTGTCAATTAAGGACAAATATTATTCACCACTTAGTATTTTTGAGATAATTTGGAAGCCTAAATTGGAAAGAGTACCCATTCATAAGGAATAAGTGAGGAAACCAAATGAATTTGGGATTTCCCACTTCCTCGAGATGAGTGGAGTGAAATAAAAAAGCCACCATCGTTACACCTAGCAAAAACATAGGGTTATCAAGACAAGTCATAAGGAAACAAGACCAAACAGTAAAAAAAAAACAAGGAAAGAAACATGTTGAATGAAAAGAGGAATACAAAGGTGAACATCAAGGTCGAAGCAACAAAATCACAAGGAAGCAACAAAATCACAAGGGAGTAATCTGTTAAAAAATGATGTAATTTTCAAATAAGGAGAGGTCGTGGTCACTAAAATATTCTCAAATGACTTGTAGGACCAAATTTTCAATATCATTCACACATAAGGGAGAAGTGAGAATACCAAATAAATTTGGGGTTTCCTACTTTTTTTATATGAGTGGCATGGAATAGATGATCCACCATCCTTACATAGGGTTTTCAAGATAAACCAAAAGTCCATAATACCAAACAATAAACATTTAACATAAGGATAACACCATTTAGTACAAGAAAATCAAGACAAAGGTACAAAACAAGTTAGAGACAACAAATCCACAAGGGAGAACCTGGTTAAACAACAAGAAAATATAAAATAAGGAGAATTTTTGGTCACCACATACCATTTTTTAGATGACTTGCAATCCTAAATTATCAAGCCTGCTCACACACAAGCAACAAGTGAGGAGACCAGAAAAATTTACAGTTTCCCATTTCATTGAGATGAGTAGCATGGAATATTTATGAGCCACCGTCCTTACACATAAAGAAAATATGGGGTTTCCAAGACAAAACACAAGGTAAAAATACCATACAATAAATGAAACACAAGTAAAAATCCATGTAGAATAAGAAGAGGAAGACAAAGGAGAAAAATGAGGTGGAGGAAATGAAACCACAAGGGATATATCGATAAAATTAATTTTTTTTTTTGTCAAATATGGATAGGTATTGGTGACCACTTAAATTTTTTTAGATGACTTGCAAGATTTCCTATGCACAGGGAAGAACTGAGGGGACCAAATGAATTTGGGTTTTCCTAGTTCCTTGAGATAAGTAGCATGGAATATTTACAAGTCTTTATCATTTCACCTACCAAAAGGATGGGGTTACCAATACAATACACAAGGAAATAATACCAAACACTAAATGAAGCATAATAAAACACCATGTGGTACAAGCAGAGGAAGATGAACGTGAACAACAAGGCAAAGGAAATGAAACCACAATGTGGCTTTTGGTAAAAGGACAAAAAAATTGTCAAATAAGGAGAGATATCGGTCACAACTTCATTTTTTTAGATAACTTACAAGACCAAATTGGAAATCTTTTTGGTGCGTAAGGAAGAAGTAAGGAGGAAAAATTAATTTTTGGATTTCCATTTCTTTGATACAAGTGACATGGAATTGATGACAAACCATAAGGAAAAAAAGTGAAACAATAAACATAACATAAGACAAACAACATATAGAATGAGAAGGGGAAGATGAAGGTGACAAATGAGGTAGAAGCAATGAAACCACAAGGGAGTTCTTGGTAAAAAGAAAAAAAAATGCCAAATAAGGAGAGTTCTTGGTCGCCGCTTAACATTTTTTAGATGACTTGAAAGCCCAAATTGGCAAGCTCACCTACACACTATAAGGAACAGGTGATGATACCAAACAAATTTTGGGTTTCCCACTTCTTTGAGATGTACTACGAAATATTTACAAACCACCAACCTTACACCTACCGGAAGGATAGGTTCACCAAGACAATTCACATGGAAAGAAGACCAAACACTAAACAAACTTCCTTGTACATAAAAAAAACTTACTCAAGAGTCTTCATGTGTTTCTAATGGTCTCAAGTGAATGGCAATTCAAATATTCAAGAGGTAAGTTGGTCATTCACGATAAAATTGAGATCGAAGATACCAATTATTTGAGTTCATATTCATATAGGAAAATGATAGTAGCTCCCACCCCCCAAACTACATTCACATTTCTCTTAATTATGGTGTACTTAAAGGACACATTTAATTCTTGTAAAGTATTTATGGTTACAATTATACACATTTCTAACTTATAACTTAATTTCAACATTTTGGGGAAAATATCGTAAAGTCATCTAAATACCTATGTGTGATGTTCCCCAATTGTGCATGTCATTATATCTATTTCATAAACTATGGGAGAATATGTACCTTTTCCACCTGGATGTAGGTGTATCATCTTGCAAGAGTTGTACATGCCAAATTTTAAGACAAAAATACAAATAATTTATAGTTATGATTACCAAATATTTCTCAATTGTAAAATTGTATACATAATTAATGACACTATAAACAAAATTGTACTAGCCTTGTCCATGAAAATATCTTGGATAGAATCCTTTGTGAAGACATGACAAGTATGACTACAATGAGAGTATCAATGTATAACAACTAGACTAGAACTAGATTAGCCTTCCTAGCCATATGTCGTTCATGGAATTAGCGAAATTTCAAGGTCTAAAATGGGCCTCCTAAGGAAAATATTAGTTAAAATAATAAAATATGAGTTATGAATCTTCAAAGGGAAATACAGAAAACAACCTTTTTTCATCATATTTTTGATTTATCTCCTTATATGATTACTCAAACTTCAAGTTTAGGCACAAATTCGACATGTGGAATTAAATTCCTTTTACAATGAGTTCCTGGACATTAAATTGAGTAAACCTATAAGGAGATAATGTGAAAATACAATGAAAAGAGTAGGTATTTTATTTCCCTCCAAAATTGTTTACCCTTATGGTTGACATCATCATCTTGAATCATATTGTTTCTTTGAAGGTGAATGTTGCTAGCACAAGTTTTTTTTTGAGGCCCATTTTTTACCTCAAAATTTCTCTAATGTCTAGAATCAACATGGTCCGAAGTTCTTACACTTTATGGTCTAACACCATGTAAAAATGAATACTGATGGGATTTTTCCACAAACTTTCAATGTTGAACTAAATTACATGTCAAGGATGATATTTTAGTACTAGTGGCATTAATCATATCTATAAGGTGAAGTGGATAGGAGGGTTAGAAATACACCTAGAAGTTGGTGACCATTTCAATGGACTATGCCAAACCCTTACTCAATCCCGAGAAAATACAAGACCAACGCCTTAGAATTCACCAATGTAAAAATAATTGACTTGGATACCCATAATAAACTCAACCCATAATTTACAAATAAAATACAAGGGAACCTCCCTTTTACGATAGGAATTTTTATAAAATACCATAAGCTACTTGTCCATTTCATGGTTTTTCCATGTCTTGAATGAGCACAATTCCATGCAAAGACACCTCTTTATTAGATCAAGGAGTTAGTTAGTTTTAGGGTCAATAAATAATTAAACAATCTTCTCTTTGATTATATGCAAAATGTTCACCTCTTCCTTACTATTGTTGGTTGGGTAGTAGTCTCTCATGCTATCCCTATATTCATACATATCATATAATTGGGCATGCACATTGCCAACTGAAGCAACCATGCTGCCAAGCTAAGTGGCCAATGAAATATGAGATGGCTCTTTATTGTTCCAAAGCTCACCAGTTAAGTTTCTATGTTAATATAAGTATTTATTAATTTATGTGTATGGATATTGTGGGGGTTTATTCTTTGGGTTTAGATCAGGGTTTTCTTCCATGATGGAAAAATAAAACCAAAATTAAACAATAACAAAATATTTTTAAAAATTATGTAAATTTCAATAATTGAACAAATTTAAAAATGAGATTTCAATTAAAAACTACTTGGAAATGAGAGCTCCTCTATTGAAAATGTGGACTTCGAATGATGTCAATGTCCCTATTTATTTCCCTTGCTGAGATTGACACAAATAACCATTTGTTCTCTTATGTTTGGGGAGAAGGAATAAGAGGAATGTGTCATGGGTTGAGGAAAAAATGGAGAAAACGGGTCTCATTATTTTTTTTGAATAGAGGGACATAAATGTTTTTTTAACATGTGTGCACTTTGGAAATCCATTTTTTTTTTAAAGACTTGCACACTACTTTATTGATAAAATTCACATGGAAATTTGGTTCCACAAGGAAATTTCTTGCACACAACTTCGACAAAGGCCAAATCTATTTAAATACGAACATCTGCACATTCTTGAAAATGACAATGGGTGCATGTTTCTGTTGTAACAAAGTAGGGAAAAATATGTGTGCACCCACCCAATTGTTGCACAAGAAATATGAAACAACCACTAATTATTGCACTAACTAACACAAGCATTATGAAAGCTATTCCAAAGGCACAATCATTACTATTTGTTAAATTCGATGATCTCGTGAAATTATTTGAATCTTCTACTAAGGATGTTGAAGAAATTTCTATCTTGTGTTATATGTTAATAAAAAATACACTTGAATGAAGGCATTATTGTCTTTCTGTGGTAAAACTTTGTAAGGTCTCAAAATCCTTGGTGTAGAATTTTATTTGTTAATAATAATATTCTTTGATATTTGAATCATTATCTTATACTTAAATAAAAATATGACAACAAAACATTCTTCTATAGGTGCTCTCTATAGGTAAAGATAAGGTGGGATGCCTCATTATGGTTTTTCTTCTCAAGGTAAAATGCACAACAAACTATCATCATAGAAAAAATAATACTCAAATATAAAATTTGTATGGAATGCACATCATTGTTTCCAAATTCCAATATAAATGAATATGGAATAGAAGAATATTGTGAAATTTCAAAAATTATCTTATCCATAACATTTATCCTAGCCTTACTTAAGGATGTAATCCTAAAATCAAGCAAAGGATAATGTGATTTTCCAACCAAAAAGTTAAATATGCTAGTTTCTATCTCACTTCATTTTTGTTTATAGAATTGAAATCTTTGAAAAATATCAAGTTTTTTTTTATAGGATGCTTTGTATTGAATTTTTTACAAAGTGTTGAAACTTTGATGCAAGAATCCATTGAAAAGGTCTTGAAGTATTGCTTCATATTAGAAGACAAAGACACAATTTTGTTGCAAGAAGAGACCAAGAGATTGTTTGTGTTTCCTTATACTTAGAGGATATGGAAGAGAAATATGCAAATTTGGTCAATATTTCAACCACTACATATATACAATCTCTTCCTTGGACCTTTAGTAAACAAGTGATAAACTCCATGGTTATTCTTTCCCACTTCTTCTATAGAATGGGAAATGGTTGTAGTAATCCAATAGTATGGGTCTTCTCTGACTTGTTCCGCTGACAAGTCACAAACTCTATTGCGTGCTTTAGTACATCATCCTTGAGGCCCTTTCAATTGAAACTCTCTTTGATATTCCTGTAATTTTTTAATTATACCAGATACCCTGCCAATGATCTGTTGTGCATATCCTCTATTATCTTCTCCTTTACATACTCCATGTCAAAATCATAAGCTTGCAATTTGCTAACCCATTTTTTTTCCCTTTCTTTCACATCCTTATGCCCTAGAAAGTGCCTCAAGTTGTTGTGGCCTGTCATAACCATAAATTTTCCACCTACCAAGTATTGTATAAAATTTTCCAAGGCATGCATGATGGAGAGAATTTCCATGTCATAGATAGAGTAGAGTCTCTCTAAATCTATGATCTTTCTTCTATCCTATGCTATCAGATGCCTTTGTGGCATCAAAATTTTTCCTATCCCTTCATCTCAGTGAAATTAGGAAGTGATAGAACTCGACAAGTTCTCATCAATGTTAGGGGCCTAACCCTCACATAGGTAGAATAATATATTTCCATGTAATAAAGGTCAATATCAATAAGGCCTGGGAATAAGGAAGAATAAGCCCAATGTAAGAAGACCTAATAAAAGATTTCGCTTCTAGAAGGATCTTCCTCTAGATGGTTCTTTTGATAGACATATTTAGTATAAATAGGAGTTGAGGGTATGATAAATTTTGTCTTGGATATTATTTTAATAGAGCTCTGCTCTACTGGAGGTTTCCCCCTTGAAGAGGCAAGTGAACATTTCTTTCAGTAATCAAAGTGCTCTTTTTTGTTTTATTTTGGAATCATTTTGGTATTATTGTGGTGTTGTTCTGATTATATTGTTGTTCATCTTCCATTTCTAGATATTTATTTCCATCTTGCATACTTTTTATATCTGGAATATTACAAGTGGTATTAGAGCACCTTCCTAAAAAAAAAAGTGTGGGTTAATTTTTTTCAGGGTAGAGACATATTCTGGCTTCTTTAAGCTACAAATACCTATCAATACGTGCATAAACCCATGATTGGGGATTCATACATGAAGGAAATACAAGTGGTACTTAAGCACACATCTGTTGGCCACCCTTGTAACTCATCTTGGTACCCTTTCGAGTGGTAGCGCATCAGACAAAACCTATATATGGATCAACCTAGATCTCCTGAAACCCTCTAGAGATAAACTAATCAGTCTCCTAACTTCTATAGTGCCATCGAGAACAACAGTCGGGAAGATACTCTATAGTACCTAGGTAGTCGGGTAGTACAACTAAAAGAACAATCTAGCCTCCTTAGTTGGTGCCCTGAGATAGTGGGCCAAGTACTATTGTTGGAACCCACATGTATATCAAAGAGCTACAGCACAAGGAAAACCCTTTTCTATAGAACCCTTGAATACATAACCTTTGGGACGAAAACGAAAAATAAACAAACAATATTTGTTGTTGCACAATTATGTCTCCTGCATTCGAGTTGTGAAATTACTACACATTTCTTCCTGTTAAGCATTTGGGCATTTCATCATTGCAGTGTTCTTCAGATTGGAGTATAAATCCGCATGAGTAAAAAAAAATAAAGAGGGTGAATCTGGATCCTGTTGGCACCATTATTTGAGACCTATTCTGTTCGATTTCTCTCTTCGCCCTTATCGCAGTCATACCTATAATTTTTCAATAATGTTTTTTTTCTCGTCAACCTGAACCCCTTCCAACACCCTTATTTGGGATTTACCCCATTGGATTGAAATCTTCGCCATGATCATTCTGATACACTTCACCCATAATCAATTTTCTTTTTGGTCCCACCCACCCCACTACTACATATGGGCAGATTATTCCATGAAAATTTTCCATGCTTCCACTAGTTTCATATTTATTTTAAACAAGGCGGGATTTTTGTTGCTACTTCCATGAAAGTTCGTCGCAATATAGACGAAAATCTTAATTTAACCTAGTGAAGCTTTTTGTCTCTATAGCGACAAACTTTCGTGGCAATAACAATGAAAATTTTGTCTATCTCATTGGTCAGTGTTAACGGCTAGTTGACTATTTTATCTATATATACGTGAATTTAAGAGACTTTGCGACACAATTGCTATAGTTGTGACACTGTTCTTGGATTTTGTTTGAGATGTTTATTTTTTCGTCACCCACTAGTTGAAAAAATCCAATACTCGATCTACATAGCTTGGATTTTGAACTTGCAAGGTTAGTATGTTATTTTTTATTGATGTACTCATTTAACTTGTAATTTTTTTTTCAAATATCCAAATTGCATTTAGCTTATTTTTTCCTCGATAATATATTTATATAATATGTGTAGTTATACCATATTTCATGTCTTTGGTTTTTGGATATAGTTAGTATATTCTATGGAAAAGGGTATGTGGATTCCATAATATTCTAGGTTTATGGAATCCACATACCCTTTTCCCTTCAATTGTATCTATAATCTCTCTCTCTTTTCATTGATAAAGATATGGAATTTCTCTTGAAACTCAACCCTAATCGATGAAATGATAGTAATTGATTGCTATATTCCCTGCTTTAGCGGGGACTAATAAGATACATAAACATTAACCCTAAACATATGTTAGGTGTATATGTCGTTATTATATAAAGAAAACATTTGTACACATATGACCTTATTATAAAGATGCTATGTATGTCATCATGATGTTGATCCTCTACACATATGATCATCTTATTATAAATATCTAGGTCACTATAAATAAACATATCATAATCGAAAGGATTAGCCAAAATATAAAAAAATGACAACTTAATGTTTGGTATGCTGTAGGTAAGACAATTACTTGTTAGGACAAGGATTTGTCACAATGAACGAAAATGATAGGAAGCTTGCTCGGTTAAGAGCGACATTAGAGGCGAGGGTTGATGGAAAATGTTATTTCCCTTGCTATGATTGTAGAGGCTTGAAAAATATAATACTTTCAATAACAACAACCCAAAAACATTGTAGGGAGGAGGGGCACGCCAAAGGGGGTTACAAATATCGTCCCTTGGTAAGAGGATTCAATATTTAATGTATTGTCTGTAATAATCAGTATGTCATTATTTTTAGTAATATTTCTTATCGTGATTTTTATATTTTATATAAACATTAACTTTTCTATGTTGTTTTTTAAATATATAGACGATGCCCCCAAAGTGTCGACCTCCAGAGAGTTATTTGTCAAGTATTAGCAGAAATACTACTTTACATGGAGATGAAATTCAAGATCAGAATATTGAAGCTGTTGTTCAAGTTATTAATGATGATATGGATGGAGATAATGTTATTGATTCAAATCAGGAAGATGTGATACATAGATTGATCCAAGACATGTTTTCTCCAATGGATGAGGACAACTAGGATGATAGTCATGATGTTGATCCTCTACTTGAGAAGTCACGTCAACCTCTTTATGAAGGATAAACAATAAATCTTTTATCTGCTATATTGTTGTTGGTGAACCTGAAGATTTTGAATGGTTTATCAAACACATGCCTCACAAAGATGCTAAGGTATTTAATTTGTTAATTATTTATGATTGTATGTTCACAAATACTTAAAAGGTTCAATTTATTCCTATATTTCTATTGTTTTCTAATTTGTAAATTAGTATATTGGATGATATATTGATGATCAATATTGTTTACATTTAATTATTTTTTAGAATTTTGTAGATTGTTAGGTGATGTTCTATGACTGACGTCAAATATTTTTCCACGCACATATCGAGAAATATCCGTGATTATGAAAGAAATTGGAATGGACTATCAAGCTATTGATGCATGTCCTAATGATCATATCATATATTATGGACAATTTGCATTAGAAAATGAATTCCCACAATGTCAAATAAGTAGATATCAAACTAATAAAGCATCAAAGAAGGTGTCTCGAAAAGTTCTTCGTTATATTCCAATAATTCCACATTTTCAACAGTTGTTCAGGTGCCAAAGTATAGCACAGTTTATGGATTTCCATGCAAATAATAGAAGTCGAGACGATGTTCTTTGAATTCCTATAGATGGTTTTGCATTAAACTACATCAAAGAAAAGTGGCCAATTTTTAAAAAAGAACCTCGTAATGTTAGACTTTCGTTGGCAGCTGATGGTGTCAATCCATTTGGAGAGCTTCGTTCTACGTACTTAGTGTGGCCTTCCTCCTTGGATGTTGATCAAGAGAGAGCACACAATGTTGGAAATGATTTTTCTAGGTATTTAATTATCTTTTATTTTCTTTAAATCATGACAAAATATTTCATTTCTTTGTTTCGTGCATGGTAATTATTTCTTTTATATATCACGACATCTAGATAAGTGTAATTAATCATGCATTATGTTGAACCAATCAGGTAGGTACCAGGTTAAATATATGAACATATATATTGAGCCTCTCATCGATGATTTGTTGAAGTTATGGGTTGGCATCACTATGTATGACATCTCTAGACCAATAGGGCAAAGATGATTTCAATTCCATGGAATACTATCATGGAAAATTCATGATTCTCTCGAGTTACCACATTTTTGTGGTATATTGTTACTTTATTTTTGTGATTTAATATTATATATCTTTTTAAAAAAAATCATTCATTATTTTTAATTGTAACTCTAATTTGACGCTACATTTATTCATATATCTTGTAGGTATTGAAACAAAGGGTAAATTTGCATGCCCAACTTGTGGTCCTAGGATAAAATCTTGTCTTTTAAGGAGTTTAGCAAAGGAAGTGTTTGATGAGTATATGCACGTTTTTCCTAAGAACCATAGTTATCAAACTATAGACAAAGCAAAGTTCAATGGTAAAGAAGAAAATGGAAAAAAACCTCGAAGAATGACACATCACCTATGGAAGTTGAAATATATTAGAAATCGTCAAGGTACGCAAATTATTTATGTATGACATATTATCTAAATCTTTGGTTAATTTCATTAGTATTAATTTCATTTTGTCCCATTAATTAGTGTTAATTTCAATTTTTTGATGTTTCATGAATGTCATTAAGACATGAATGGGCTTCCACAAGGAATGAAAAGTTACCCGATGCAATTCAGCAGATTGCCATACTACGAGCACCTACAAATAGTTCATTTGTTTGATACAATGCATATCGGGAATAACATAACATAATTGTTATGGTGAATATTAGAAGGAAGGACTAACACAGAGAGAATTGGAAAGATTTGTTGTGACATCCGAGAAGCTAATCACACCTTGCAAAGTGTTATTATTAATTCTAATGGTGATGGTCGTGAACAAAATATTGGTCTTCCTTGGTTATTGACGGAGAAACAGAGCAATATTGTAAAAGAGGTCATTCAAAAAATTAGGTTTCCGACGGGGTTTTCGTCGAACATACAAAATATCTTAACTAAAAAAGGTGATTTTGGCGGGGTTAAAATACATGACTGGCATATATTGATTAAGATAATTAGTAGGTTCTAATATATTTTCTTATTGGTACACATTTTTTGGAAACAAATAATAATTATTTGTTTTTCGTTATAGTATGTTCTACCTTTATCTCTCCCAGATGACTTTGACAACATAAAACAAATTATTTATGTTCTTGTAAAATACATGAGGTAAGTATTGTTTTATAAGGAAAATGTACTTCTTATGTGATTTTTATTGGAACTTATATTTGACATATTATCTTTTATCTGCAAATTTATGTATGCCTTGATATTTTTTTATTGCATTGACATTTGTAGGTGGCTATCATCAAAAGAAATCCATAAAGAAGATATAATGTATTGGAAGAGAGAAATTCCTTGACTAATGTGTCAAATGCAACAATATCTACCTCTAGAATTTTTCAATGCACAAGAACACTACCTCATACACCAAGTTGAGGAGATTGAATTATGTGGACCAGTACACACAAGGTCGATGTGGATGGTGCAGAAGCAGTTGAAGTCACTGAAGGCTTTTGTTAGACAAAGAGCATGTCCGGAGGGTTCTATGGTTGAGGGATATATGGTATATCAATGGTGTATATTAGTCAGTATCTACCTAGATTAGCAGAAAATATGAATGTGCCTCGCATTTGGCATCTCGACTCCATCAACTAATTTGAAGGGGAGGTCCTATTGGGGAAAGGTAAAATGAGGACTGTGAAAGGTAATTATTAGATCATGTTGACGTAGATTTAATATATTACACATTTATTAAATTATTCATTTATTAACAATAAATTATTAATGATATTACATTTTTATGCTATCATATAGTTGCTCAAGAGTGGGATACTTTACATTTATACATTGCAAACAACCTTGATTGGATGGAGCATTGGATATAATATACTAAAGAATACTTCAGTAGGTTATCTTGAGAAGGGGTGAGGAAGATGATTAAAACAACGCATCGTCATCGAGATCAATTTCCTGATCTTACATCAAGGGAAGTTGATTTAGCCTTTGGTTTAAAAGATAAACAGGCAAGTTAAATTTGTTACCCACATTTTCCTAGTTTTTTCCCAATTTTTCA
>ML777477.1:754433-769338 GCA_009831015.1 Picea engelmannii
CCCTTTATCTCTCTTCACTTCACTTTATTGATTAATGAGGTCCACCAATACCTTTTCATCCTTTTTTTGCCACTTGGAACATTTCCATTAATCAATAAGAAAGGGAGTCCCTATTTCTCCTCGAATCCTCCACCTATCACATTCTCATAGGTTGATGTGATGGGTAGGTGTAATGATCCCAAGCCATTATGCAAGGATCATCACTGTTTTGGTGTCTTTTTAGAACTTTTTCCTAGTTGTGGTATTTCGTCAAACACTTTGTTGATCTACTTTTTAGATGTGTTTATATGTGTGTATGCAGCAAATAACAGAAAGAGAAAACCATGGAACATACCTCAACCATATGCAATAAGATAGACAAGCTAAAACATCTCAATTCTTCTTTATTCATAAAATAGAGAAACCTGCTACAATGAAAATGCCGATATGGAATGCTCAACAAGTGGCCAAGAAGATAGACAATAGATAAGAGATTATAAAAAATGATCCAGCTAATACAAAAGATGCCTCCAAAGGCTGAATAAGAAATGAAGATCAATACAAGCAGATCTGAATGCCAAACTCTCCAGCTGAAGAATGCCACGCTCCAATAGAAGGCTGAAACCCTCAATAACTCGATAGTGCTGCCAAAAGTGTCCAATCATCCTAAGAAATATGCCAACTGATAGATCGGGTGATGTTAAGAACAACCCAGGTGCCCGAATCTCCAAGATCCCTCTCAATCTTTGTAGATATGAAATCCCCCATTGAATGGTGTGCCCCACTGGATGAATGAAGCCCTAGATAATTTGAACCTGCTGAAGGAGGCCTCCAAATGCTCTAAAACTCTCCAGAAATATAGATTGGGACACTGCAATTCACTAGGTGAAGTCGAAGGGTCATATCTGAAGTGTAACCCCTCCAAACGGACTAGATTTGGATCTCAAAAATGCCCTCCTTCTCTTCAATTCGCCCCACTGCTCAAGAAATAATCTGAGCCATAAAAATATCTCAGAAAGAACTAGATGTGATTTCCAAGGCCTTGTAATGAAAACCCAATTGATAGAATCCTCAACGGCCTTGCCAATCTCCTACAACGAATCTCTCTCCAAGGATGGTGTGCCCCCCTTGTTGGAAACCCCCAATGGTGCGCCTTCCTCCTCTTCCTGTGCCTGTGGTTGTGTAGAACCTCTTGCACTGATGTAGATCTGACTAGAATGGTGTGGGAGAGTATTTCATCTCCGAGACCAAGCTTGGGACAAGCTAGGTGGAATCTTTCACCACCGAATCATCCTCTAGGGTTTGTTAAGTCAAAACCCTCAAAACCCCCAATGTTGGGCTCACTAGATAGAAGCCAAAAATCAAAATAAGATCATACATGAATCCATGAGAAGAGGCCCTTTCCTTTCCTTTATACTTCTTGTCTCACCTTGTCCCTCCAAAGTGACTTTAATTTTATTAATATTTAATTAATTAATTAAATCACTTTAATTAATTAATTAACCTTTTTACCTTTGAAAAGCTCATTATCTCTCCTTGTGGCTTCCCTGGCCACTAAAAGTCACTTCTAGCCATCCCATCCTGTAGTGTTGCTCCTCCCTATTCTAATGAGCTATTACACTAAGAGGTTCCTCCAAGTAATGTGCCCAAAATGACCTCTTCAGTGAATTCCATTGACTTATAGCTCAAAATAGTCAAAATCCTGGAAATCATCGGAATGCAACAAAACCAAAGTCAACCTGTGCAGAATGGCTCATAATGATAGAATATGATCATCAATGCAATATGGACCCCACAATGCCTCTCAAATACTCCTATACTCGCTATAGCATCCATCTGGCTACTCTGGTCATCATAAATCTCTGCCCTGTGATGATGTCCCAAAGTGGGGACATTACAGTCCTCCCTGCTAGAAAATTGCTTGTCCTCAAGCAATAACCAAATCATATCAAATAAAATACCAAGATCCCATGTCCACCTATGGGGTACATACCTGAAATCATCCAAAGACGAACAATAATACACTCCACCCCCATGATCCCATATCAGGAAGTGAACTGTAATACTCTGCGAAGCGTAGTCCTGAAAGATATCAACCCTGTTAACCTCCTACACATGACACATGGCCTCATCTCAAAATGAGTCAATCCTCCAAATATCTACCAAGATCCACATGTCCTCCATCAACTGCACATGTTGATGCCCGACTGAGGTGATGCAAGACCTCCGTGAGGCACCCGCAAGCGATGCACTCCTCTCCACACTGAAGCTCAATGGAAAACTAGAATGGCTTTCCCCTGCAATGGTCCACTCTCCCCTGTCGGTCAATGAATTTCTCAATCCTGCAATCCTTGGGTCTCATGCTAACCTCTGTCAAAGATCGTCATGATGAAACTACACTACTATGACCATGACTATCTGTCCCCTGCATACATCATGAACCCTCCTCTCCTGGGTCCTCCAACTGAAATACCTGTGACCATCGGACCTGATGTCCATAAACTGTATCTGTAAGGGCATCTCTATAGAAGAAGTACATGTATAGACATCTCTATTCCCTATCATGATGATCAAGTGGAAGGAAAGGTCTCGCCCCATAGGACAAGTACTTGCAGACCCACTCCAAACCAAACCAAGGTGGAGTGTGTGGCTCTCTTGTGCAACCTGGGTCAACATGAACATCGTGCTAAAAAAATGGACTCCTGGGTCCCATGGAAAACTTGGAAGTTTATCACTTCCAATCTCTTCTAACTGATGCTGTGTGAGGGTAATCACTATCAGAAGCCTTTTGTGCTCATTTTTCATCATCTGGTCTGTGATGATCACCATCACGCACCAAATCTCAACTGTCTGTCTAACACGGTCCACCTATGACCTGCTGTATGCCGTAAAAGTACTTATGTCATGTAGTCTTAGCCTACTCACTCTCCATGCCCTCAACCACGACTTATCCCTCCTCATGTGATTTTCTATGGTAAAAGTGTCAAGACATGCTAATAGAAACATCTGCTGCTAGCTATAGGACTGAAAGGCGTCACATGCTTTGGTCAATCCCAAGGATTCGACCAAAATCTCATCCATCGCTATCCATGATAATTGATCGCCTGTAGTCGTCTCTAAACCCCTATCATCAGGTACAATTGGAAGCAACTCCTCCAACTACTAGTAAACCACTCTTCATCTCCCCTCACCCAAGCAACTGCTGAAATGGTGAAGGTGAGGTCTCATAATCATATGCTACTGCAAACGAGTGGCACCTGCATGCTCCCATAAGTGTGTCTCCTCCCTGCCAGGCAGTACACCCCTCTGAATCCCACCATACATCTCAACATGTCTCTGTGAGCTATCACACATCACTTTATGCTCCGGCATACTCCTATCATCTCCCGCAAACTCATGTTGCATCATAAATCCTGGGCGTACAGCTGGATCAATCTCTATATGGAAATCAACCACTCCCAAGACACAAATGGAAGTGTCCCCCATCAACTGGTTCTCCTCTGCTAGATCATCAACATCCTCTGTCAACATGACTGACTGATACATCTGAGTGTCCACTGAGATAGATGAAGTGGATCTTTGATGGATCTCCTTAGGAGACTCATATGTCCTAGACTCTGATTCTTGAAGGGCGATCTATGTGCCTCTCAAGAATCCCCGAGTTCTCACCAACTCCTAAGTGAGTCGGCCCATCTCCAACTCATGCTCCCTCAGAGCCTCATGATACATCTCACCAACCCTCGGTAGATAATCCCCGTCTGTCAACAATTGTTGGTAGTTAGTCCTCATCACAGATACTCTCTCCCGGAGAGTGTGAAAATCATCCATGGAGAATCCTCCATTTGAGTTACCATGTGCCACTGATGCTCTCCAACATTAATCTGCCATCACTGCATGCATGTCATCAATACGTCTAGTGGTTTCCCTGATCATAGGCTCACTAACTCTCAACTATGTTGCCAAGTGGTGTGACTCCTGATCATGGTCATACTGAGGTGCCATCTCAGACCCCTCACTGCTAGTGTCATTCCTAATAGTGACAACTCTAGAATCCCCAAAAACACCCTCTTCATAAGATAACATGCTCAACTACCCACTGTCCACGATGCTGATGGGTACTCCTGTATGCCACTGCATCCCCTCACTGGATTCCATCTCCCCCTGACTCACACTGTATCTTGTATGAGCAATTGTATCCTCCTGTGCACTCAACCTACTACTATCATATGCGCCTGGATCCCATAGAGATGTATCTAGACACATGCTATGGTCATCTTGATTGCTGAAAAGTGCATCCTCATCAATGCAGGCCAATCCTGGAAGTAAGTGCTCCATCACCCTGTCAGCCTCTGCAAACTTCTCAACCAATGGAGTCTCCAATAGCTATGATTCCATCTCCTCAGGCTGATTTGTATGTGTAAGGTCCCCTGTCTGTACTCCCTATACCTCCTCCTGGATATGTGGGTCTACCTGTCCATGGTGTGCATCCCTCACACTAGGCTCATCCATCATACCTAGCGTGCCACCGATCTCCTCATGTGACGTGGCTATCCTGGGTGTCTGAACAGGTGAAAAATGTGTCACGCCCCCCATAGAAAGCTCATCATCTCTAGGTGCTAACATGTGTGACTCCTCACTAGTGTCACCACTCTATTGAGGCATAAGGTCATCAATGTTATGTGGCGTGTCTGTTGAGACACTAGGACTATCATCCTGTCCATCCAACTTCCTATCCACTACACAAGGGTCACCCTCCTCCTCAAGTGTGCAAGTATCACTAGCCTCTGTGAAAGAGTCATCATTTCTATCCTCTGAGGTAGAGTCACTATCACTAGCCTCTGTGCAAGAGTCACCGTCATCATCCGATTTCTCTGAATCCACATATATTGCTCCATCCTCACACACCTCACCCTCACTGTCATGACATGCCTCAATAATGTGCTCCTGATCTTTACCCCTGCACCTATGATATAGTTCCCACGACCCCTTCCAATTGTGGCAAGGTTGCATTCTCCTATTGGGCGTGGGGTTTCTCTGTTCTTCCCACCATATAGCTGCTTCCTTCTTTTTTTCACCTGCTATGATCATCCCCTCTAAAACATCCCATTTGCTCCAACGGGGATTTCTATAGGCTTCATATTGTAGGAAATTTATGGTAGCCTTAGTTTCCTTACTAAGGTCGTCATACATGATCTCCAACCATGGTATCTCAAAGGATATCTTATCCACTTCTTTCCAACTATCCATTTATCCCTATGGAAGACCCCCCAGGTTTGCAGGATTTAAGCTCTGATACCACTGTAATGATCCCAAGCCATTATGTAAGGATCATCACTGTTTTGGTGTCATTTTAAAACTTTTTCCTGGTTGTGGTATTTCATCAAACACTTTGTTGATCTACTTTTTAGATGTGTTTATATGTGTGTATGCAGCAAATAACAGAAAGAGATAACCATGGAACATACCTCAACCATATGCAATAAGATAGACAAGCCAAAACATCTCAATTCTTCTTTATTCATAAAATAGAGAAACCTGCTACAATGAAAATGCTGATCTGGAATGCTCAACAGATGGCCAAGAAGATAGACAATAGATAAGAGCTGCTACAAAATGCTCCATCTAATACAAAAGATCCCTCCAAAGGCTGAATAAGAAATCAAGATCAATACAAGAAGATCTGAATGCCAAACTCTCCAGCTAAAGAATCCCACGCTCCAATAAAAGGCTGAAACCCTCAATAACTTGGTCGTGATGCCAAAAGTATCCAATCACCCTAAGAAATATGCCAACTGATAGATCAGGTGATGGTAAGAACAACCCAGGTGCCCGAATCTTCAAGATCCCTCTCAATCTCTGTAGATCTGAAATCCCCCACTGAATGGTGCACCCCACTGGATGATTGAAGCCCTAGATAATTCGGACCTCCTGAAGGAGGCCTACAAATGCTCTAAACCTCTCCAGAAATATAGATTGGGACACTGCAAGTCACCAGGTGAAGTCTCAGGGTCAGATCTGAAGTGTAACCCCTCCAAACGGACTAGATTTGGATCTCAAAAACGCCCTCCTTCTCTTCAATTCGCCCCACAGGTCAAGAAATAATCTGAGCCATAAAACTATCTTAGAAAGCACTAGATCTGATTTCCAAAGCCCTGTAATGAAAACCCAAGTGATATAATCCTCAACGGCCTTGCCAATCTCCTACAACGAATCTCTCTCTAAGTATGGTGCGCCCCCCTTGCTGGAAACCCCCAATGGTGTGCCCTCCTCCTCTTCCTGTGCCTGTGGCTGTGTAGAACCTCTTGCACTGATGTAGATCTGACTATAATGGTGTGGGAAGGTATTTCATCTCCGAGACCAAGCTTGGGAAAATCTAGGTGGAATCTTTCACCACCGAATCGTCCTCTAGGGTTTGTTAAGTCAAACCCCTCAAAACCCCCAATGTTGGGCTCACTAGCTAGAAGCCAAAAATCAAAATAAGATCATACATGAATCCATGAGAAGAGGCCCTTGACTTTCCTTTATACTTTTTGGCTCACCTTGTCCCTCCAAAGTGACTTTCATTTTATTAATATTTAATTAATTAATTAAATCACTTTAATTAATTAATTAACCTTTTTACCTTTGAAAATCTCATTACCTCTCGTTGTGGCTTCCCTGGCCACTGAAAGTCACTTCTATCCATCCCATCCTGTAGTGTTTCTCCTCCCGATTCCAATGAGTTATTACACTGAGAGGTTCCTCCAAGTAATGTGCCCAAAATGACCTCTTCAGTGAATTCCATTGACTTATAGCTCAAAATAGTCAAAATCCTAGAAATCGTCAGAATGCAACAAAACCAAATTCAACCTGTGCGGAATGGCTCATAATTAT
Organism: Picea engelmannii; assembly: GCA_009831015.1. Lineage (NCBI taxonomy): Eukaryota > Viridiplantae > Streptophyta > Pinopsida > Pinales > Pinaceae > Picea > Picea engelmannii. The sequence goes on from ML777477.1 coordinate 761,286, forward strand.
GGAATATGATCATCAATGCAAGATGGACCCCACAATGCCTCTCAAATACCCCTGTACTCGCTATAACATCCATTTGGCTACTTTGGTCATCATAAATCTCTGCCCCGTGATGATGTCCCAAAGTGGGGACATTACAATAGGGGTCCCATCTCTAACAACACTTTGTTGATGCACATGTTCCCCATGCTTGATCTTAGATCAATGATTGACATCAATTATGGGAGCATAACATGTCACAAATTTAAAATGGTTCATAGCTTTGTAAACTAATTACTTCCCAAGGGACACACATCACCTTGAAAAAGATTATGGGGGATTTGCAATCTTGTTCCATAACCTTCATAAACTACCTTTGCCTCTTGGTTTCCCCACCACGGTGGACACTACCTCATGCATTCCACCTATTCACCTTGACACCACCTATTCGCACCCCAATACCTCCACATCACCCTATAAATCCATGACAACACTACAGGTCCACATTACCCTACTAGTGCATGACAACAATGAAGGTCGAAGTCACCAATAGAGGTCCACATCATATTTTTTTCAAAATTTCACACACACATGCACACAATATCATACATATTTTTTATTTTTCTCCACAGGGTCGCCATGGATTTTGTAGGATTAACAATTGACTAAATAGGAATGTGACCAGGATAATTATGCAATTGACTAAATACCTATGTGAGATGTGATAGAATAGATATTATTGATGGAGTTCATCATGACCAAGGCCTCCACTCTATTAAATTGAAAATGTTAACTATGGACACTAAATCCCCCAAGATGAAAACACTATGGACACTAAATCCTCCACTCTATTTTGACCTTACAAGATGAAAACACTATGGACACTAAATCCCCATTCACAAGAGAGATGATGTTGCATACCACTGGGGTATTCCAATGTGACATAGAAAAGGCTACTAAAACATAACCATTTGATAGAGGATATCCCACACCCAGGTTTTCTACAATGCATCCACAAAATCATTCATAATGTACTTGCACTAGTTGAGTGCGGTGCTCTACATGCATCTGGTATATCAGAAGCTCCTTAGGTGCACCTGAAATTAGCCTTACATAAGCCTTTTGGTTTTGTTGTTGCTATATTACACCAAAGGTATGGCCTATCCTCCTTAGTTGGTGCCATTAAATTTTTGACAGAGTATTATTGTTGTAAAAACTCATGTATATGAAATATCTATAGTGCATAACACTCCCTTGTTTGGGCCCTACAAACCCTAACATCTACAAAGTAGGAAACTCATTGGCCACTTTTTAAACTTTTCCCGACATCCATACTTCGAACTTAACTCCATTGGAAACTATAAAACATCACCCATCATGCAAATCCAAACTTTGTGCCATTCTCCCTCTTATAGTTGCTCAAGACATTTATGGACTAGGTCATTAGCCCTCTTCCAATATTTGGACCATGTTTGAACATTAGGGCCAAATTTAACTTCAACCCATTCTTGAACTTTCGACCATTACAAATCCATCCTACCACTTTTTAAACTTCATCTAATAAAAATACTTTGAACGTAAGCCCCCTGAGCATTCTGAAACAAGGATAATGGGCCACTTCGGTATGGGGGCATTGAGCCATTTCAGAAGATTGGGCTTCTTATGAACTTTTTCAAAACTTAATAGGAAGGCCATGATTTCAGCACTTCGACTTGCAACTTTACGCAACTTTATGCAACATGCAACTTTATGAAACAATGCAACTTTCTTCCCCTAGACAATCCTACAAAGATTTAAATAGGACCTAAATACCTTATGTAAATGTACCAATGGTTCCAAATGAAATTATATTGCAACTTATGCAACTATATTGCAACTATATTCTCAAATATTGGTGAGTGGTGAAATGCAACTATATTGCAACTTATGCAACTATATGTAGCTTATGCAACTATATGCAACTTATGCAACTATATTGCAACAATTTCATATGCAACTATATGCAACTATGCAACATGTAACTTATGCAACTTCAACAACTTTATGGAACTTATACAACTTTACGCAACTTTATGAAACTATATTGCAACTATATGCAACTACCAAAAAACATATATTGGCACGATAAATTATCTTATTGTTTCAACGAGTGTAGGTACCACCAAATAGGTATCTGTCGGATCTATCTTCCTCAAGTGATGATCAAGATATAGTAAGAGAGGTCGAAAGTGAGTCGTGTTGTACCAGATCTATTGGTTTTAGATCAACTAGGTTGGAAAAGGTAAGGAAAAGATTTCATACCCGCATGCAATTTTTTATTGCCAACGGAGGGTCGTGTAATTATGATACTGAGAGAATAGGTGACATTGAGTTTCCCTTGAGTTATAAACATATAGTGCAATGATGGGCACCTAAGGAGCTACCTGAAGTGGACACATATTTCTTCATCGGTGGGAGGATGTATCGCATTGCTCCTTCATCCTTACATGGATTGGGGTTATTTTCCATGGATGGCATAAAGGTCAGCTATGGCACTGTAACTGAATTGATGGAGTATGTTAGACCATTATACAAATAAAATCACTGGTTGATGTTGGTCCGATATACGCAAAGTATGCGGAGATACGAAGTTGCCGCAAATTATATACAACTACTAGATAACAATCAAAATAAAGGGGCAACCATGTATATTGATAGAAGACAAAAAGCTACTAGAAACATTGTGGGATTTATAAATATTACATGACATGTGGCAACAACTAAGAAACTAAATTGCATATTTGAGGCATGTGAAGGACATCATATATTTGTATGTGCAACAAAAACAATAGTTCCAGGTGAAGAGTTGTTGATCGATTACAACTTAAATCGAATAGATGGAGAGGGTGACCGTGGAAAGGCACCCACTTCACCTTAGCAGGTAAATGTTAAATAGAGTAAAACATTATGACTACAACAACTAAATTTCGTAAATTTCATTATTTTTTTTTCTGTTATTACTGCAATATTTCACCTTCTTAATGTTATAGGTGAATTTCCTAACTTTTATTGATTGATTTATTGTGTCAACATTTTTCCAAGGTGAACGTGTCCAAGTTTCACCCGATACATCTCTCCAGGGAGACCGTGGCAAGGCACCCGCAGTGCCTCAGCAGGTAAATGTTAAATACAGTAACAACTTATGACTACAACAACTAAATTTCTGAAATTTCATTATTTCGTTTATGATATTACTCCAATATTTCATTTTTTAAATGTTACACGTGAATTTCATAACTTTTGTTGATTGATTTATTGTGTCAACATCTGTCCAAGGTGAACATGTGCAAGTTTTACTCGATACATATCTCCATGGTGACCGTGGCAAGGCACCCGCAGTGCCTCACCAGGTAAATTTTAAATACAGTAACAACTTATGACTACAACAACTAAATTTATGAAATTTCATTATTTTTTTTATGATATTACTCCAATATTTCATTTTTTAAATGTTACAGGTGAATTTCATAACTTTTTTTGATTGATTTATTGTGTCAAATTCTGTCTAGGGTGAACGTGTCTAAGTTTCACCCGTTACATCTCTCCAGGGTGACCGTGGAAAGGTACCCACAGTGCCTCACCAGGTAAATGTTAAACACAGTAACAACTTATGACTACAACAACTAAATTTCTGAAATTTTGTTATTGTTTTTCTGACATTACTGCAATATTTCATTTTTTTAATGTTAGAGGTGAATTTCATAACTTTTGTTGATTGATTTATTGTGTAAACATCGGTCCAGGATCCCACAGAGGATATTGATGAGGACGAAATATTTTATTCAAAAAACCCAATGACAAATGTAACAAAGGCCTTGAAGAAGGATAATATGGAATATCTAGGTTTGATTACCAAAATACCCCTGACATAGGAGGACAGGGCAAGAATTGTAGAGCTACAATCTACAATAACTAATTATGGGGTAAGTGGCATCTTTACATATTTTTATTAGCTATGAATATTTCATATCTGTTTTTTAGTTTTATATTTTGTATATGATCTGATAAAGAAATTTTTTCTATTTGTAGGAGTTTTTAAACCCCGTGCGTGGGGAACCTGTCGATCCTGCAACTGCTATAGGTAGTAGTGAGGGTCCAATGCAAAAAAAAGGTCGACATAGAAAAGTGCAAGTGAGGCTTTTTTAGCCTCCTGAGGTTCCCCTCGAATCCATTGATGAGAAGGGTGATTTTGACTTGCATGACATGCCAGAGCATGATGAGCCGGAGCCTGGGACTCCACATGATGACTTCTGAGAGGAACATAGTGTAGGTGCACATGATACTATTCTACATGGAGTAGAATGAATTAAAAGCACCGATTCACTATATGTCACCTTTCTGGTGGATGACGCATGTGTTCCGATAAAGATTAAGAAGATTGCAGGTAATTGTCCCATTAATTGATTCATTATTTTAATGAAATCAAAATGGACATTTGTTGAGATTATTAATTGATTAATGGATAGCATGTTACTGCAGGAAACAATGTTTTCTATAGAAACTTACATGACAAAGCATTGGAGCTAATTGGCCCCACCATTCACACACGGTGGAATGGACAAGATAGCAAAAAGAAATATGATTTAATAGATCACATGGTGAACTTGTTCGGCAACACTTTCAAAAAGAAAGTGGTTTCAAAGTTAGCTAGAGAGAATTTAAAATACACCAGGGCCCAGTATAGGGATAAATTGCAAATAGACCTAAAGCACGAGCGCCCTCCCATGGTTTTTGAGAAAGAGTGGAAGGTGCTAATAGAGGATGCAGAGGAGAACTTGTTTAAAAAACAAGGAAGACAACCATGAGCTGGTCAAGAAAGGTACAACACATGTCATATTATCAGTGAAATATGAGCATTTATATTTTTCTTTCCTGTTTTAAGTAACAATTCTGATATCTAATTGTTTTCAAAAATTCCATATGTAGGCTACCAGACACATCCAAAGAAACAAAGGCCAGAGTGGAAAAACACGGCCAGCATAAACTAGGCTAGGGTGTCTACGAAAAACTTAAAGAGTGAATAGTAAGATTTAAATGATTAACTGTGGCTAATATTTATTTAATAGTAGCGAACAAATATATGTTTTTGTTATTGGTATTTTTAATGGTGTTATGCATTGAGGTTAAATATGTTTGACACTGTTGCCGCCGAGGAGGACCTGAAGCTTGGTTACAAGCATGGTTTTAAAAGTGTCATTGAATATAGAAAAATCTTGGGCCAGCCTCCTATCTCCCCAACCACACAGGTAAATCAAATGAATAAGGAAACCGCAGTAGCATGCTTGTAAAGTCTTTTCATATTTTATTATATCACCCTTAACTAAGTAATTATGTTTCTTTTCAAGCAACAATGCTACCGCGGTAGTGAATCAAGTGGTATTCAGCAAACACCGCATCATACAAGGGTCCACATGTCCAGTGATAGTGTAGAGCATAGTACCCATTCCGGTATGTATGCTTCATAATTATAAATATTTACTGTGATTGTAGATATTTATTTCCTGACGCATACTTATATATTATATTCTCAAAATTGAAGAGCATGTAGCTCAGGAGGGTGAAATGCGAGAGCAACCAAGTGGACAGGAAATTAACGCACCAACTATCCCAGCTATAGAGACATGTAAAGAACAATACTGTAATGTTAATCAAAACAATGAATTAGTTATTTCAATTATATTTCAGCATATCGATATGATCATTTTTGTTGTTCCAGTTCAGATCCTTGAACAGATGCCAGCTAACCCTTCTCAACGACGTACTAGAAGTATGGTACCTAAGCGCACACAAACAATAGAAGGACAAGGCACATGAAATACAATGTCCTTGGATAATGATGATATCCCAATTGTCAGTTATATGAATGTAAAAAAACGTAAATCAAAGAAAAATTAGATGTATAATTTGATGAACTTTTTTTGGATCTTTATCGATGTTTATATGTTCATGACCTTGACTATCCTAGTTATGCATTAATGTATATATGTTTTCTATATAGAGAAAATCATTTGTTGGGTATGGGAAATTGAGAGCGATGTGAGGGGGGGGAAGTGCCATATGAGCTTCCACCTTCACGTGGTTGGCCCTGTTTAGTAGAGAATATCCTATTCTTGAAACAAAGAGAAGCTCATTAAGGTATGCAACAACTTAATTTTTTTTCTAGAGTATTTTACATAACTAAATGCATGCTTATTTTCTTATTATAAATTATTTACTCATATAAAAAAATTGTCTTTTATGATCCATGCAGGTCTTGGTGATCGAAATGCATCTCGTTGACAACTTTTATCAAGTTGTATGGGCTAATGGATTTGGCGAAAGAACAATGAAAAGGTAATGGTTTTGACATGTTTTTAAAAGTAGGCTTTATACTAGTAAAAGTTCACAATCCTCATGAATATGTAGATATTGATACATATGCCAAGCTCCATGTGGTGTTTTGGTTTACTTGTAGATCATATTTTAAATATAATTTTGGATTACTTGTAGTTTTTTTATAAAGAAGTATAACTATTTTAGAGAACCCCCATATACAAAGTCTTTATCCATATCCTCATTGTGGAAAACAAATTATAAAAGATCCCTCACTTCATTCATTTCCATAATACTAACCTTATTGCTATCCCTAGTCCAAATACTAGTTCCTATTAAACAATGCAGGAAGGTAATCCCAATAATCTAGACCCCTCTCATCCCACATGTTAGTGCAAGTATTATAAGGCTCCAAAGGACACTACTACAAAATGCTTATTCTTATAATAATAATTCACATCCAAATCCTTGTACATAGATGAGAAAAGCCTTGATGATCCTAGGGTACACCAATATTTGGACACTTCTCCCCAACAAAAAATACTCCCTATTACAAACTCTATTGAAAAAGATCCCTCATTACTCATAATGACTTAGTTCTCTCCTTGTCTTCTTCCTCTCCTAGTGTTCTATGCTCTCCTACATACTCTTCCTCTTTTCCTAGTCCTTCACTTCTTTGGTCAGTTTTCAAAGATTTCCCCCTTAATGGTCACATTCCATAGCTTGCAACAATGGAGCCCCTCCCAATGGTGACATCATATCTTCCTTTGATTTGGCTATCAAAAATTTGGACCCTAAATCTTCATAGAAAATTTGAAGACAATCCAATGTATTAAGGACACCTCCTCTTCTATTGAGGCAAGGAAATGATCATTACAAAAGTTCACATTGACTCATTGTCCCCCCTTTCTATCAAGTAAAGGGATTGATTTAATAACGTCACATGCCATTATACTATGCAGAAAATAACTGAGTTCTTATGTTAACATCACATAAAGTGAAGGTGCCTAGGGGATTCCATGTCTAATTGACCAAAAGAGGCAATTTTATTTATATCTAGCATGGTTAATTGACAAGCAAACTACAACCTTGACAAAAAAAGTTTCATCAACCTTAATTAAAAGAAGGCTTTGGTAAATGTATCCCATGAATTGAGCCAATGCAATCTAGCTTGAATTTGTGTGCCCCAAGATTTGCAAGTTTATTTTACCTTAAAAAAAATCTCATCTTAAGCACTATGGCCTAGCTATATTCATTAAAAGGGATAAGCTCTAGCAACTAAGATAGTGATTCCAATTCTTCTTTCACAACTTTACAGCTTGAAGCTTCCCACATGAGCTTATTCTTGGCTCTCCTTTCTTAACAACATAATTATGAAATTTATACTTTAATCCTCCTTCAAGCCCACAATCATCTCAAAGACTCGAGACTTGCATATATATACAAGTTTTGTAAGGTTTTAACCATTTGCCAAAATTTGAGCTAGATGTAGGTAATCCCTTATATTCTTCCAGTACATAAGAGTTTACTTTAGAGCTATGGTCAAATAAAAACATCAAAGGTCTTAAAGGAAATTGACCATCTGGTTATATATATATTTATCATACTTGATTACCGAATCAAAATGTTGCAAGATACCATTCACATGAAGTCTGGGCTTTGTTGTGACTTGGATCAATTGACAAGGATTATAAAAGCTTATGATTTGAGTTAATTTTTTTTTGTT
>ML777477.1:770273-865028 GCA_009831015.1 Picea engelmannii
TTGTGTATATTGTCATATTGGTATCCTTACTTCTAATACAACTTCATGATAACACATGCTTACAATATTTGGTTGATTAGTGCCTTGATTATTTGTAGGGGATATATATATTACAATATATTAGAATATTAGAATATTACAATATAATAGTAATGCCATATTACAATGTAATATGGCATTACCATATTACAATGTAATATGGCATTACCATATTACATTGTAATATGGCATACAATATGGTATACCATATTTCATGTATTTTTTTTTTTTTAAACCTAAAGTCATCGTCGCAATATTGACGCAAGTTTGTCGGAAATATTTTACTATTTTACCACAACTGTCACTATAGGGAGGAAACTTCATCGCAATTTGCCATGAATAGTCGTCTCATATACAACAACTGCGTCGTAAGTTATTGGCTTGGCATAACTTTCCGTCCCAATTGCGATGAAGTTTCATCGTAATTGCCACATTTCTTTGTTGTTATTATGATGATAGTTCATCGTAATTGCGACGATGAATAGGGTTAACCGATATTGAAAGTGGTGACACGTGGAGAGCTAATTTCGTCAATGTTTCCACACACACTTGGATCGTGGATATAGCGACAAAATTATTCCAATGAAAAAAAATCTTGTCTTTCATGGAAATTGCGACGGATAAGTGTGGCAATATCAATGAAAAACCGTTGCAAATTTGTTCATATGTACTAGTGACCCCTTTTCGTGTTCTCTCATCATCATGGCCCATACCTGTAGCCAAGACATGGAAGCTCACTTCAATAACTTGCAATCTAATTTCATAGAAACCCAAAAGGAAGTGAGACAGATCAGTTCCAATATTTCCACCATAAATAAAAGAATGCATTCCTCCTTTGTCACCTCAATCGAGGAACTCAAAGAAGACCTCAAAAAAGACATTACTACCCAACTTTAATTTTTCACTATGATGATCTACGCCAAGCTGCATATCCCTGCAGATCTTCCCTTATCTGACTCACCTTTGCATACCTAAGGTGAAACTTCCTCTCATTCCCATAATTTTCAACCCCACCACTTTTAGCGTGACCTATGCCTTCCACGTGTGGATGTGACCAAATTTGGTGGCTCAGATCCCACTCGTTGGGTAACTCAAATGGAACACTATTTTTCTTTGTATGGAATTACGTATGAGTTGGACAAACTTTGGTATGGTGTTATCCATCTAGATCAAGAATGTTGGCAATGGTGGCAATGGATAAAAAATTCCTGTCAAGCGTATGTGGCTTAGACACACTTTGTGGCATAGATTTATGAATGATTTGACACTAACACCAACCATTTAGCTTGTTTGACAAAGTTGAAACAATCTAGCATAGTGGAAGACTTTATAGCTTCTTTTGAGCGACTGTATTTTTGTATAGAGGGCATGTCTGATGCATTTTTCCAAGAATGTTTTATTAGTGGCCTCAAGGATGATATTCGTACCCATGTCCTCATGTCTTGACCTCAGAGTTGGGTGGACACTACTAAAATATATAAGGAAGCATAATAGGTTGTCTCTTCTAAAAACTGAAAACCCTCCTTTATTCCTCGCACTAAACCAATAACTCCCACTACTTCTTCTACTCCACTAAAGATCCAGAAATTGACCAGGGCCAAAATGGTTGAACGCCAAATCAAAGGCCTTTGTTATAATTGTGATGACAAATATTTTCCGGGACACAAGTGTAAGGAACAAAATATTTTTATGTCCATCTTAGAGGATGCTTCGGAAGAGGATATTGAGGCTCCCCTTGTTTCCATGTCACTTGAAACCACTGACATAACCCCTCCCTCAAACCCTACCGAAGTAGAACCGGTCATTTCCCTAAAAGCTCTCACTACCTTCTCTTCTCCCCAAACCCTCAAGATAATTGGTTACATCAAGCATAGGAAGTTCATCATTCTTGTTGATAGTGTAATCACCCATAATTTTATTCATCATTGCATTTTCCAAGAAAATAATTTATATATCTGTGCATTCAATAATTTTCAAATCATGATTTCCAATGGCTAGTCCATTAAATGTGGAGGGTGTTGTGAAAATGTGCGCCTTAAAATTGGTGAATACCACCTGAAATATCATATTTTTTCTATCGACATGGGTGGTTGTGACATTGTGTTGGGTGCAGAAATGCTAAGGAATTTGGGTCCCATTCTCATGGATTTTAAGGAATTAAACATGTAATTCGACTAGGAGAGCCAACAATATAAGTTCCAAGGAATCACCATCGGTTCCCCAGAGATCATTAGTTCCCATCACATGGAAAATCTTATCAAAAAAGTTCATTCTGGAATTATTGACCAACTCCATGGCATACAAGAAACTGTGACACTCTATGTGCTACAGGACCTCCAATCCATCCTCTCTAAACATCAAGTGTTTTTTTCTACTCCCCAGAGGCTCCCTCCTTCCCATGGTTTTCATGATAATTACATTCCCTTTGTCCCAGGAATCCTTCCTCTCAATATATGTCCCTATCATCACCCCTTTTCCCAAAAAAATGAAATTCATAAACGTATTCAAGAACTACTCAACATAAATGTTAACTACCCTAGTATGAGGCCCTACTCTTCTCTTGTGGTCATGGTCCTTAAGAATTAAGGTTCTTGGCACATGTTTCCTGACTTCTGTGACCTAAAAAAACTCACCATTAAAGACAAATTTCCCATTCCTGTCATTGATGACCTATTGGATGAATTGAATGGCACCTAGTTCTTTACTAAACTTGATCTTCGTTCTAGCTACCACCATATATATATGAAAGAGGAATACATTCCTAAGACTGCATTTAGAACTCATGAGGGACACTATGATTTTTTAGGCATGCCCTTTGTCTTGTGCAATGCTCCCTCCACTTTCCAAAGCCTCATGAATCATGTCTTACGTCCTTTTCTCCGTCATTTTGTATTAGTTTTCTTTGATGATATCCTCATCTATAGTAAAACCTGGACATCCCATATTTCTCATGTGGATCAAGTTCTCCATCTAATCTCTCAGCATTAACTTTTCCTCAAACAATCTAAATTTGCTTTTGGCGCCTTAAAAGTCGAGTACGTAGGTCATCTTGTTGGAAAGGCTGGTGTTAGGGTGGATCCTAAAAATATTCAAGCTATGCAAGATTGGCCTAACCCAAATAATCTCAAAAGGTTTTGTGGATTTATGGGTTTAACAGGTTATTATCACAATTTTGTTAAGAATTATGGAAATATTTTGGCACCTATGACTGCACTCCTTAAAAATAATTCTTTGCCTTGGACTCCAGTAGCTGCTTAGGATTTTCAAACCTTGAAGATGTCCATGTGAACCACTCCAGTCCTAGCCCTTCCCGATTTCACAAATACCTTGGTCATGGAATGTGATTCTTCCGGTAAAGGAATTGTCTCTATTCTTATGCAAGAGGGTGGGCCTTTGGCCTTTACTAGCAAACAATTGTCCGAGAGAAATTTGGGCAAATCGATCTATGAAAATGTAATGTTGGTTATTATGAATGCCATGGTTATTTGGTGCCCTTACTATTGGGGAAACTCTTCCAAATTATGACAGATCATCAAAGCCTCAAGTATTTTTTGGAACAACGCATTTCCTCCCCAGAGAAAAAAAAATGGGTGACTAAGCTCTTTGTATATGATTATGAGATCATTTACAAGAAAGGAAAATACAATGTGGTTGCCGATGCACTTTCCAGAAAATATGAAGATGAAGGGTCATTTTTTTCTCTCTCCTTCATTTTACTAGATTGTCTCGTAGTCGTTGGCTAGGAATGGCTACATGATCCCAAAATTTCACATCTGATACAAAATTTTCATTCCAATTCTCCATTTTCGCCATGGTACTCTTGGCTCAATGATGAGCTTCGATAAAAATGTCATTTTTTTTTAAGTAAACATTCAAAACTTAAATCCATGGTACATTCTAAGCTTCATGATACACCCACAGCTAGGCACTCTGTCTTTACCAAAACCTATGACCAGGTCAAACATTTTTTTTTCAAGGATGGTATGAAACAAGATGTTCATAATTTTGTTGTTGAATGTGATGTGTGTCAAATTAACAAGGGAGAAACATTCAAATCTCCTGGCACACTACAAACTCTTTCGATTCCACTTTCTATTTGCTAGGATATCTCTATGGATTTTATTGTAGGCTTACCTAAATTGGGCAATAAATCAATCATCATGGTGGTAGTTGATCATCTTTCCATGTATGCTCATTTATGTGCTCTTCAACACCCATTTACATCATCCACTCTGGTTCAACCTTCCATGGATCATGTATTCAATATTCATTGCATGCTGCATTCTATTGTTTCTGATTGCGACCCAACTTTCACCAACAATTTTTCATAAGAATTGTTCAAGATACAAGGCACCCTATTGCATCTCAACACAACTTATCATCCCCAAACTGATGGTCAAACTGAAATTGTCAACAAGTGTTTGAAAACATATTTGAGGTGTTCGCATTTGAAAGGAAAAATCAATGGGCTAAATGGTTGTACAACACTTTGTATCATACATCTACCCACATGACTCCTTTTGAAGCGGTATATGGAAAAAATCCACCTTTAGTTCTCTCATATTTTCCAAGTGTCTTGAAGGTCCAAGCGGTTGACCAAACGCTTACAGTTCAAGAGGCTATTCTTCATACCCTCAAAGAGAATTTGGTCATGATCAAGAATTGCATGAAGCAACAAGAAGATCAAGATCAATCTCAATGTCAATTTGCAGAAGGGGATCAAGTGTTTCTTCGATTGCAACCTGACAAGAAAAAGTTTGTCAAGGATGACTATTGCTAGACACTGGAACTCAAATTTTATGGTCTTTATATTGTTATCAAGCATGTAGGATAGGTGGCCTATTAGTTATATTTTCCCAGTCATTAGATCCATCCTATTTTTCATGTTTCCTACTTAAAGAAGGTGTTTGGAACTAAGTGCCAAACTCAAACCAACCTTCCCAAATTGGACGAAGAAGGATCCATTTGGATACAACCACAAGCAGTTTTGGACCAGTGTGAATTTCATCTGCATCAACGAACCATCAAGGAAGTGTTATTCCATTGGAAAGATACAACTCCAACAGATGCCACTTGGGAACCAACTACCATTCTGCAACAATTTCCCCATCTCAAGCCTTGAGGACAAGGTTGTTTTCAAGGGGGAGGACATGTTAGGGACCTAACCCCTCACATAGGTAGAATACTATATTTCCATATAATAAAGGTCAATATTAATAAGGCCTATAAATAATGAAGAATAAGTCCAATGTAAAAATACCTAATAGAAGCTTCCGCTTCTAGAAGGATCTTCCTCTAGATGGTTCTTTTGATAGAGATATTTAGTATAAATTGGAGTTGAGTGTATGGGAATTTTTTTCTTGGATATTATTGTAATAGAGATATGATCTACTGGAGGTTTCCCCCTCGAAGGGGCAAGTGAATATTGTTTTCCGCAATCAAATTTATATTTCTGGTGTTATTCTAATATAATTTTGGTATTATTCTAGTGGTGTTCTGATTCTATTGTTGTTCATCTTCCATTTATAACTATTTATTTCCATTCAACATACTTTTTTATATCTAAAATAATACAATAACCTCCTTCATCTTGTCAAATTCCCTCTAGGACTCAACTGTCCACCTGAATTTCCCCTTCTTTGTTAGATATGTGAGTGGTACAACGAACTATGAAATCCCCTTAACAAACTTCCTACAGTAGTTGCAAATTCCAAAGAAACCGCACAAGTGTGAAATATTTTTGAGCAGTGTCCAATATCGTATAGCCTTAATATTTTCTCTGTGCACCTATACTCTTGAGCACTAACCACATGACCCAGGTATAGGATACTTTTCATGCCAATGTCAAATTTTGACTCCTTGTCATATAGCGATTAATCCTCCATTATACTCAGAATCTCCTCTATATGTCTCAACTACTCCTCCCATGTCTTGCTATAAATCAAGATATTGTCAAAGACTACCAATAGAAACTTTATCATCTTCTTTTTTAACATGCGGTTCATGCAGGATTGGAAAGTAGATGGTGCATTGTATTGATAGAAAAATATGCAACTATATTTTTCCTATAAAGAATTGAAATGCATTCTATAAATTTGTAGATTATTATAATATAAATAGTAGCTATAGGTGGGATCCCTAATAAGAAAAACTAAGGAAGTTTAATTTCGATTTCCTCCTAAAATATTGTTCACATGCAGTTACTTCAGCAACAATGTTTGATTACTATATCATTATAATGCCATGCTTGTTACACAGGTGCATATTGTTCCTTCATACAAATGAAGGTCATGAATGATATGCATTTTTTAACAACACTATTACGTCACTATAACATTGCCATTTCAAAAAAAAAGGGTCCTTGTACATGTGCTATGATAATTTGGGTTACAAAGTCTCCAAATATTCATTAAAAAATTTTAATCATATGAAAAAAGATGGTTCAATTACTTCTTATATGCATATGAATTGTTTTCAAAACATGGTCTCATGTCAACCTTTGATATTGCAAGTATTGATATTGTGGGACATACCATTAGATAAGTTGATATAAGGATGGTTTTACAATTAGATAGAGTTGAAATGTTATTATATTGTCACAACAATCGAAACGTTTGTTAAATGACCTCAACTATATGTTAGTTTGTTGAGTATGGTATTAACCTTGAGGTTGTTAATGCACATTTGTTGTGGTACGATTGTGGGATTCGAAAATCTGAGTTGGCATTACCTAGTTTCCATAGTGTAACGATGGTTGGGTGTGAGAGATGATTGGAGAGTTGGAAAGTGTTTTGGAGGTGATGTGATATTAATGAAGAGTTAATTCTTCGTTTGGAGGGTTTTCTCTTGAGGTTTACCACCTTTCTTTCTTGTTAATTTTGTTGAAATACTTCATAGCTGGTAATAGAAGGGTTTTGAACTCAAAGTCTCTAATGGTAGTTGAGTAACTTCTCTTCACAAATATCCATAGTTATTTAAATGTCTTGAAACAAGCATGAGAGTTTGCCCCATTCTACATCAAATGATATATTATTCTTAATAGTTTATGATATTGGATCGATTTTGGTTGCACTAAACATGTTTGTAAGATTTGAAATTGTTCTGCATGAGTGAATAAATTAGCTCTCTGGTGTTTGAAGCTCAGCTTGTCATATCAATTGTTCTTTTGACATTGAATAATGGTTATTTTTTGGGTTTCATTTTATCAATTTGTTTCTCGACAATTATTGGTATGGGTATATCAAGATTTTAAAAGAGATTCTATGATGAACCCTGTGTAAGTTCTATCCTTTTACTAATCTATTCTATGTTTGAATTATGTTTTAGAGACTTATTTTTGGGTGATAGTTGGTTGGCCGAACTTGTATGAAAGAGTCAACTTCTTTAACAGTTTGAATAAAGAAATTGGCAAGGTCTAATATAGTAAAAAATCTTCTTGTATCTTTGAGACGTTTTGGGTTATGGATGAAAGGTTCATTGTTTAAATTCTAACTATGTTCTTAATTGGATCTAGGGTTTAATAAAACTACTCTCTAATTCCATCATTATCAACTAGCAATATGAACTTGAATTACTTGTTGATCTAAGATTAAACTATTTCCTATAGTTAAATGATTTGTTTGATTAAAATTATAGTGAAATAGTCAAAACCCTTGAATGGTTTTGTTGAAGTGGAAATCATTGAACAAAAGGAATACGTGATATTTTTCTTAAAAAGACATAGGATATATATATGATAGAGTTTAAATCCATAAATGAAAAAGGGTATGACATTTAGTTTGAAGTTTGTGTCAATTCAATCAAAGTGCAATTTTGGGTCATGTCTTCTCATTATGTTGTTTATTCCATTGGTTGGAATCACATTCAAAAGAGTGGGTTTCCTTTCTTCTGGTTGCTAAAAAAAAATCATTAAAGAATCGTTATTGGTCATGAAGATTTGATTAAAATTGGAATATGAATTTGACAATCAATATGTTTGATTGGATACAATAGGTAAAAAAATGTAATAACTCAATCATTTCCATTCCGCTCCCTATCATGATATCATTTTCCATTCATTGCAATCCTATCATTTTTCTATTCCATTATATTTCGATGTTCTCATTAATTGTTAAATAAGAAAAATAATACCAACTGTGTAAGGATCAGACCAAAACTTAAGAAATAATGGATAGATTCCAAATGCAAGACAATGATTTTATTTCAATAAATGTTGCAGTAGTAAATTGATGTGATGACAAAAGGAGAATAATTGGTGAGGATTGTGTGCGCAATTTCATATGATTGATTGATATTATTGATTCAATTGTATTGATTGATTATGGAAAATATAAATATTCATCTCTTTCCTTGTCATAAATGTCATTTTCCCCTCATTAAAATCCCTCCACATCCCATATATCATGTATTTTCCCTTTTCAAAGTGGTCATCATTTATGAAATAAATGATATCAAAACTAATGGATGGATTTCTCCATACTTGAATGTTAGCTAGTCATTGCCAATCTCTTAAATCATTTCCTTATGAAAAACAATTTGATGTATTATTTTCCATCTGATTTATATCCTAATCTAAGCCTCACTATTAGAGAAATGAGTTTCTTCAGCATGGGAAGTCAGGTGAGAGGAAAAAAAAGAGGTAGAGCTAGAAATCATTTTCGGAGTAATAAAATACCAAGGATCCTTCCATCCATATTCTTAACGTAAGATACCTCTGTATAATCCTCATCCTAACATTTTCAATGTTCATGTCCCAGCTCATGTGTCCCTGCAACTAGAAGTTCTTGGAAATGATTGCTGGGAAGATGTTGTCCAACATACTCTAGTTCATAAAGGTGGTTGGCCCACAATTTCACTACCATTACCACCTCCTCCTCCACCTAAATGACATGTTCAATAGATTTCCTCTATTGCATCCCATGCACAAATTTCATCTCATGCAACTAGAAGGTTCAAGACAAATATTATTGAGCCAAAGACAAGCAAGGGAAAACAAATTTCCATTGAATCTAAGTCATCTCATGGATCATCCCAATAAGTAAAATCACATGCCCAACATGCCAATGACCATGCCTATTCTTTCAGTGAGGTTCACCCTGAGGCATCTAATCAAAATTTGTCTGAGAAGGAAAGATCACATGAAAATAGAGCAGTAAATACAGTGAGCACTGAAAGGAAGCAAACCTCTTCTCATAGAAAATATTGTTTTTGATGCAAAAGTTAATTTTAATTGTTGATAGTTTACTTACATTTATGTATTTCTGGGCATCATGGTGATTATGTTTTGACTTTTTTATAAAAGGATAATATTTTATTTTTGGTAACATATTTTACTTAATTATATGGATGACATTTTGGGAGATAAAAGGATTGTTCTAAATTGATGCATGTATGCACACATGTATATTTGATGAGATGACATGGTTTTTTTAAATAATGAGGAACAAGGAGGGAATTTAAATCTAAGGATAATCAAAAGAAATAGGGGGTGTCACCTATTAATTATTATTTATATTACCCTTTATCTACTTATTATATTATTTATTATTTGTCCCCAAATAACTAATAGTTATTTATCATATAAATCAAAAGTCATTTATGATTTAACTAAAGTCATTGAGAACTACCATAACTACATGGAGAGGATAAATGAGAAATCAATTGAAACGATAAAGTGGGAGAGAGAAAGGAAAATAATTTTTGATAAAGGTTTGCTCTTGTACTTGTGAGATTAATTTCTTTCATTCATTTCAAGTTATCTTAGAGTATTCTTAATCCTTTTGTTGATAGCATGGTCTTATTGAAGATGGAAAGATTAAGGACTGAGAAGCATTTATTGAGAAAGCATGCTTCAGAAGGTTGCTCATTTTTTTCTTGATAGTGTGTGTATTATGATTTGTTTATGTATTAGTTTTCATTTCCGATTAAGGATATTTTCCATAGTCAAGCAATGGTGTTATGTGGCTAGTCTATTCCAACATCTATAGTCTTTGTCTCTTCTTGACACCAGAGTCTTGTGTGTGGTTCTCACCGAATATTTATAAATTTTATTTTGGTCCTTACCCTTGCAGGGGTATGTAAAAGGGATTTTAGTTGTAACTTGAAATGCAATCAATAAAAAGGTTGTGATGATATTTTGTCTCACTTGTGTATTTATCTGTACTCTTTATCATATTTATATTATGCTTGTTATTTAATCTCTCATACAAACAAACAAACTTTTTTCTTTATTTTTCATATTTAATCATAAAAAGACAACATTGGTGCCTAGTATGTATTTCTTGAGAATTTATTTATTTATTTTGGATTTAAACTTAGGGTCACAATTCCACCTATCTTACCTTATCTTTTCATCAACGTTTTCCATATCTTTTCATCAACATAGTTTTGGAGACCATACTAGGGAGGAACGTTCCAATTTTTTTCTCGAGTTTGGATTTAATGTTCATCTTTCTTTCAGTCGACAATGCATCATGCATAAGCAAGACTTAGATTTGATTACCATTCTGTCCATGGTTGGTTGTCCTCTTTTTGAAGGTTACCCATGGGAGTCTTATTTTGATCACGTCAAAAAGTTTATTTAGTTTTGTCAATTTGTTGGGTTCAAGATGATTACACTTGTTCTAATATTTTTCCTCTTACTCTTTGTGGTCAAGAAGGATATTGGTATAGGACTATATCACCAAATCCTAATTTGGTGGGAGAAGCAATTTTTACAAAATTCATTTTTAACTTTCCTTCTCCACCTAACCCTCATCAATGTGATTTTTTTGATGGTCCTCATGCACAATTGACTTGTAGAATTTTCATAGAATCCAAGTAGGCTTACCATGCATATCTTCTTGAATGGTCAAGAATATAATCATGCATATCATAATATTTTATCAATAAATTTAGGGTTTGTAATAAGTATTTCCCTTTTGAATCTAATCATGTTATCCCTGATCATGAAATCTTATGTGATTCCTTTCCTTTTGATGGTAATATTTTGAGAACTCATTTTGAGAAAGATCATATTTTATCTAATGAGACACTCTTGGAGGACGAATATTGTGAACAAAACAACCTTGAATTACATAAAATTTCTCCTGCCATCCTTCTTCCTCAGGATCATTCTGAAGAAAGTTAGAAAGGGGATTCAGGGAATGATGTAGCTTCATGCGATCTTTATTTTGAGGATATGATAGAAGATATGTTTCTTAACACCTATCAACCCAAAAATATTGATTGGCCAAATCAAGGTGTTAATAAATAAATCCAAGTTGAACATCGATGCCTTGATAATGGACATGATATTGAAATCCCATCTCTCTTTTTTTATGATTATTTGACCAATCAAACCATTTCATCCATCCCAAATTCTATCATTCTTGAACGTAATGTGCAAATACCACACAAGATCATGGTTTATCTCAAATTTTTCATTCATACTCATATAAGGAAGATGTTGTTGAGATTTATGTTCCCCTTTATTGTAAAGTTTGTTATGATGATGTAATTATTGAATTATCAAATCTGATTGATGAATAATCTTTTGATTCTATTGATATGCTAGATGAGTTTTCTTTTGAATATCCGTATGAAGTTGATCAAGATCTTGAAATGTGTAATTATTTTTCGAATCCATTGTTTCAATTAGAAGAAGCCAATTATCTCAACATTGATATCCCTCTTGATTTATGCACTTTTTCTTTTAACAATGATGATGATGAGTTCAAAGGTATTCTTATGTTTTTGAATCCTTTATATGAATATTCTCTGCATTATCATGACCCATTTTTTGATCAGAAGATTCCAAAAGATGGAATTAATATGTTTGATGAGTGCATTGACTGTATTTTTAATATTCAAACCTTAAAACCTATATTCAATATTCAAGCCTTGAATCATAAATATGAAGTCATTTATTCCATTGATGCCTTCAATGTAAGAAGAAAAAACCATCTTGTTTGTTGGGACATCCTGGAAGATCGTGATCATTTATTTTGGGTTTTGATAGGCTGTTTTTCATCGCCTTATGCATTTGTTGTTTGAAATGTCAGTGTTCTTTCCTTTCGTGAAGTATTCCTAGTCGTGCGACATCCATTCAAAACATATGATGCATTCCTTTATGCTAAGTTTCATCCTACTTGAGTCCCAAGTTGAAAAAAAAATGTAAAAAAAAAATATAAATAAATGTAAATAAATAAGAAAAAAAAATTGTCGAAGGGGTATATTAGATTGGGTTTGTTTTTCATTTATTTAGATTCTTTCATATATTTTTGCATATACTTATTTCAATTAGTTATACTTACTCTCCCTTGTGTTGTTTTGTTCTGTTATTTAATTTTTTGGTTTTCCATTTCTCATTGAGTCAAAGTTAGATGGATCAATCAAGTTGCTAGAAAGATAATTTCATTGCAAAATGTTGTTGGTTAGTTATCAAATAATCAAAACAAAACAAAGATGTTATGATCTTCCTTTAGTCCGAAGTGTTATTCATAGTTATTTATGTACCTACATTTCTTGTGAAAACCTTGATGGTCATGAATCTTCCCTTTTTCTTCTTTCCCATTCTGCCTCCATACTTCTATCAAACAAGACCATATCAGAAAATTTTGCAAGCTTTAGAAACAAAGCTCAACCAAACTAGAGATTATTGAGTTCTAGCCAATAAATACGCTCAACCCTATGGAGTCATGAGTTGTTGATGGAAAAATGTGCAACTAGATCTTTCCTGCAAAGAATTGCAATGCAACCTATAAATTTTTATATTATTATAATATAAATAGTAGCTATATGTGGGATCTCTAATAAAACAAACTCGGCAAGTTTAATTTTTGTTTCCTCCTAAAAGGTTGTTCACATGCAGTTACTTCAACAACATTGTTTGTTGTCCATGTCATTATAATGTCATGCTTATTACATAGGTGCATATTTTTCCTCCGTACAAATGAAGGTCATGAATGGTGTGCATTTTTATACAATGCTATTACATCACTACAACATTGTCATTTAAAGAAAATGGGGGGCCTTGTACACGTGCTATGATAATTTGGGTTACAAAGGCTCCAGCTCTTTATTACAATGTTTTAATGGTATGAGAAAATGTGGTTTAATTACTTGTTATAAGCATATACATTGTTTTCAAAACATGGTCTCATGTCAACCTTTGATACCGTGGGTATTGATATTGTGCCACATAACAATAGATAAGTCGATATAACTATGGTTATAACATTGGATAGATTTGACACATTATAATATGGTCACAACAATTGGAATGTTGGTTAAATGAGCTCAACCATACATTAGATTGTTGAATATGTTATTAATCTTGAGTTTGTTAATGCGCATTTGTTATGGTACGATTGTGGAATTTGAAAATCCAAGTTGGAATTACCTAGTTTCCACTGTGTAACGTATGGTTGGATGTGAGTGATGGTTGGAAAGATAGAAAGTGTTTTGGAGGAAACATGAGATTAATGAAGATTTAATGCTTGGTTTGCAGGGTTTTCGCTCATGGTTTACCACCTTTATTGGTTGTTAGTTTTGTTGAAACACATCGCATCCGGTAATAGAAGGGTTTCAAACTCAAAGTATTTGAGGGAAGTTGATTAGCTTCTCTTCACAACTCTCCCAAATATTTTAACGGCTTGGAACAAGTATGAATATTTGTCCCATTCTAAATCAAATGATATATTATGCTTAATAGTTTATGATATTGGCTCTATTTATCTTGCATTCATGCATGTTCGTAAGATTTGAAATTGTTTTGCATGAATGGATAAATTAGCTCTCTAGTGTTTGAAACTCAACTTGTCATATCAGTTGGTATTTTGACATTGAATAATGGTTCCATTTTGGGTTTCAGTTTATTAATGTGTTTCTCAAAAATTATTGTTATGGGTATAAGGATATTTTAAAAGAAATTCTAGTATAAACCTTGTGTGAGTTCTATCTTTTTACTATTCTATTATGTGTTCAAATTATGATTTTAAAGACTTGTTTCTGGGTGATAGTTGGTTAGCCAAACTTGTATGACATAGTCGACTTGTTTAAAAGTTCGAATAAATAAAATGGCTAGATATAATATAGTCACAAATCTTGATGTAGCTTTGAGACATTTTGGGTCATGGCTGAAAGGTTCATTGTTTAAATTCCAGTTGTGTTTTTAATGGAAGCTAGCATTTGATAAAACTACTCTCTGATTTGACCCTTGTCAACTAGCAATCTGAACTCAAATTACTTCTTGGTCTATGCTTGAAATATTTCCTGTAGATAAATTCTTTGTTTGATTAAAATCACATTGAAATGGTTGAAACCCTCAAATGGTTATGTTGAAGTGGAAATGGTTGAATGAAATACATATGTGATATTGTTTTTTAAAAAGAGATAGGATATATATATATATATATATATATATATAAAATAGAGTTTCAATATTGAAATGAAAAAGGTCTGGAACTCATTTTGAAGTCTCTGTAAATTGGATCGAAGTGCAATTTTGGGTCATGGCTTCTGCTTATGTTGTTTGTTCTGTTGGTTGGCATCACATTCAAAATATTAGGTTCCATTTCTTCTAGTCGCTATAGAAAATCATTAAAGAATAATTCTGGTTCATGAAGCTTTGATTAAAATTGGAATATGAGTTTCACAGTGAATGTGTTTGATTGGTGACAGTAGGTAAACAAATGTAATGAATGAAGAATTTCAATTTCTCTCCCAGTCATGATATCATTTTCCATTGATTGCAATCCTATCATTTTCCTATTCCATTATAGTTAAATGCTCTCATTACTTGTTAAGTAAGAAGAATAAGAACAAATGTGTAAGGATCAGAACAAAACTTAAGAGATAATGGATAGACTCCAAATGCAAGACAATTTTATTTCAATAAATGTCATAGAAGTAAATTGATGAGATGACAAAAGGATAATAATTGGTGATGATTGTGTGTGTAGTTTAATATGAATGATTTTTTTTGTAGGTGAGTTTAAGAACCTGTATTACTAAAAGAGGGTTATAGTACAAAAAAGGGAACTCCCTGGTCTGCCAAAAAGGAAACCAGGCCAAAGGTTCGCGAGCTACGCTTTCTGAAAAAATCAAAGGTGTATGAATGGACTATCACCGTGGGAAACCATCCCAGTCCTACCATATCCAGTGTTTGACAAGATAATCACAACAAACATGAAAAGGAGAAACAGAGACTAAATAGATGATGGACTCACCCGACTGACTTGTGAATGAATAACCAGACGCTAGTCCAGGATGATGATATGCTTCTTTCCTTCATCATTCTGATCCTTTTTCTCCTCCTTTTCGGAGGCCGTGCGAGTCTTTATGATGTGTTCTAGTGCTCTGTTCCTATCAGCTGGTGTGATGTCCATGTGATGGGCATTGTGTAAGAAGAGGTGGAATTGAGAAACCATCCGCTCAATCTTGGATTGTTGGTCCTTCTTGACCTCAGTTAGCAGTCTAGTAATGGTTTCCAAACTACTGAGGCATCTTAATATTTCATGCAACAATTTTTTGTGTTCCTTGTCATTCTCCCATCTGGTGTCCTCCCATTCCAAGCTCACTTTTCCAATCTGTTAGCAGTAAAAGTCACACTTTGAATACTAAAGTGTAAGATCAACACCCATAAGAATGTAAAATATAACTTTGGTTTTGAATACGTAGATCAGTAATATGGATAAAGAAGGAGAGAGGGTAGAAAACTACAGATCAGTAGGCTACACCAATGGGCAATGGATTCACAAACATCCCACTCATCGAAGGCACAAAATATGCTTAACAAAAAACAAGATTATATTCTCCTAGGTGGAAGAAATGAAGAAGGAAAACATAAGATAGAATGTTCAGTAAATAGAGATCCTCTCAATTCAATGAATCAACAAATACTTGAATATAAACAATGTTTGATGGGGAAAATACAGCATATCCTCTACTGCTTAGGGATCCATAAATCATTGACAACCTTTGATCCTCAAATATGCAATATATTCAAATAAAAATAAATATAAAAACAAATTATTACATCTGAAATCACATCTCTCATGAGTCTCCAGTAGCAGTAATTCTTACAATCCTAAAATGCCCACAGGCTTACAAATGAAAACACACAGAAAATTGCCTATTCCTACTCTCTCTAGCCTCTCTTACCTCATCCATCCTGTCTCTAAGAGATATATCCCTCCTTAAATAGAAAATAGCATCCAAATAACCTAAGGAGGTCAAATCCAATTTCCTCCATTAGACTCTAAGCCTAGGAGATAGGTGGCAACAATCAATTCACAAAAATCCAACAAATTGTTGATTTTCAGGAATTTGTTGGAAGTCATTAATAAATTGTTTCCACCTCATTCATGAGGACTTTGCTAGAGATAAATCTTAGGTGAAGGTGTCCCTTGACATATAACCAATCCTTGATAATTCATTCAAACTTTTCTTGACATGTGACAACCTCCCAACAAGACGAATATCAAAACCGTGACCGCTACAGGAAATTAGTACGTAGCGCCACTGTGCAGAGTACACAACGCATACTTATATATCCAATATCTCTCAAACCAAAACACATTTTGAAAAATTGGGAGATTTTTTTGTTATTTGGAATTTTATGAACAAAAACCTCCTCCATTTTTCAAAAATACATCCTCGATTGCTCTTAACACAAATTTTAAATTAGTGACTAAAAACTGGTAGAATAACTCTGCATAGTTTAGCCTCCAGAATATTACACAGTGCCTATAGGTAGCTCCCGACTGTGTTTCTGCATGAAATTCGGTAGAATAAATCCGTGGGTTCTTTGATTCTTGAACTTGGATATGCTGAATAACTCGATATAATTTCAATTTTCCCCAAAATAAATAAAAATCCCATAACAATTGTATTCATTTGCCAAAATGAATAATGAAATGCAGATTTTGTTCTCTGTGAAATATTAGGTAGCGCCACTTATGCTACGCTAAGGCATAAACCAATATTGTGCTAACATAAGATCCATGGGGGATGGCATGATCCCCGCGAGATGCCAATAACTTGTAGCTTCAGTGCCTTATCCTTTAGGATTGTGCAGTCATGCTCTCAACCTTTAACCTATGCAATCTTCTTTGATCTGTGACCTTCAGCTGAAACTAAATGAAAATGAAAACTAAAACTGACAAATGATGAAAATGATGCTTGTCCAGCAAGTTTATTGCACACACCTACTCTAATTATTGGGAAACTGAAGCATTCAGGTTACATGAAACAACCAATGAACCCATTTCATCATTTTTCTACTGTTTGAAGATTTGAAATGTGCTTCCTTAAGCACCATAGATAATTCTTACTTGAAGGCACATCAAAGAAAATTTTGGCAATACACTTTCCATTGAATAAATGAATGAGCCTAGGTCCACTTTCTGCTTGTAGACAGGCTGCAAATGGATCCTGAAAAACATCATCAATACTTGCCCCTGCAACATTGCTTTGTGTAAAAAGGAAAAGTATTGCATTAGGTCCTTCCTCCATTGTTCTTGGTTTTTGTATGGCTTGTTGATTCTCTGATTCATCCTCAATGAATATGGCCTTGGTCCACTCTTGGGCATGAGGTGTATTAGGAAAAAGGCTTAGTGATGTTTGTCTTTCTTTAATTTAAAGCTTTCTCATCTGATCACATGGCATTTGATCTTGGCTACTTGATGAAACTGAGCTTGTGTCTTCAAGAGAAATAGGGGGCTAATAGGGAAGTTCATCACAATTAGAAGTGTTTGGGAAACTAAATTCTTCTATCTTATCTTCTAATTGTGAGGGATATTCATCAAAGCTTGGCTTATGGTCCCAATTTCTTAGTTTTTCACCCTCTAAAATTAGATTATCATCTTTTTCTTTTTTTTCAGCAACAAAAATATGACATGAGGGTTGAAACAAGCTATTGTTGCTTTGATGGGGAGGGTACTTCTTTGATATAAGGTCCTCAACAGACTTTTCATGGAAATCATATTCATAATTATCATACAAAGGTGAATCAATGACCATTTGACTACTAATGGCTGAGGGGATTAGTACAATAGCTGGGTCAACTTCTTGTTCAGGGAAAACATCCTCATAGTCATCAAAACTTGGCAAATCATGGCACATTGGTTCATTAACAATAGGAGGGAATGATAAGCTATGAAGAAATAAATCTGAATCTAATATGACCTTTTGACTTAAAGAATCGAGAAAAGGAGGAGATAAGGAAATGATGTATTGTCCATATTGATCTTTCTCTTGGGGACCTAGATTTTGACATGAATGATGCATTTGTTCTTCAAATTTAGGAAAATCATTATGAAACTCATCATCTAAGTCCTCCTCTCTATAATAATCCCCTTCATCATCACTACTAGAGGAATCACTTGCTTATTCTTGAATATATGATGCATGCCCCTCAGAACAATTCTCAAAAAGTCTTTCAGCTGGATAAATTATCTTGCAATGAGAATAAAAAATTCATGAAAGTCCTTCAAAGAGGAAATACTAGAAGCAGGGAGTGTTCTATACCATTGCCTCACCTCACCTTCCAATGAATACATGAACATTTCCATCAATATATCTTCATGATGGAATTCAAGATGCTGCATTAAAGCATGAAATTCATGAACATGCCCAAAAGGGTTGTCATCATCACCTTCATAAAATCTGGGTAGTAGATCTTTCCATTCATCAATTTGAGGCACAAGATGTGGATAACCATCTATGGCTGAGAAATTGAGTGGGGAAAACCTCCTGGTCAAGATAGCCTTCATAGACATTTGATTTTTCTCATCCCTAGTGGATTCACCAACATATTTTGAACAATGGAGTCACAATGGTGAATGTGCAGTCTTGAAGGTGTCCAACTTCAGTCACCATATAAAGTTGGAGATGTGCAATGTCGTTCTTCCTAGGGAGATTTTCAATATGCTCAAATCTATCCTTGACAATGACGCCAAAAATGTTAGCACTAAAAGTCACACTTTGACTACTAAATTGTAAGCTCAACACCCGTCAGAATGTAAAAGATAACTTTGGTTTTGAATAGGTATATCAACAAGATAGATAAAGAAAGAGAGAGGGAAACAAACAGCAGATCAATAGGCTACACCAATGGGAAATGGACTCACAAACATCCCACTCATTGAAGGCACAAAAGCTACTTAATAGAAAACAATATTATATGTTGATAGGTGGAAGAAATAAAGAAGGAAAACATAATATAGGATGTTCAATAAATAGAGATCCTTTCAATTCAATGAATCAACAAATACTTGAATATAAACAATGACTGATGGGGAAAATACAACAGATCCTCTACTGCTTAGGGATCCATAAATCATTGACATCCTTTGATCCTCAAATATGCAATATATTCAAATAAAAATAAATAAATAAATAAATTACATCTGAAATCACAGCTCTCATGAGTCTCCAATAGCAGTAATTCTTACAATCCTAAAATTCCCATAGGCTTACAAATGAGAACAAACAGAAAACTGCCTATTTCTACTCTCTCTAGCCTCTCTTAGCTCATCCATCCTGTCTCCAAGAGATCTCTCCTTCCTTAAATAGAAAATAGCATCCAAATAACCTAAGGAGGTGAAATCCCATCTCCTCCATTGGATTCTAAGTCTAGGAGATAGGTGACAACAATCAAAGAGACAAAAATCCAACAAACTGTTGATTTTCAGGAATTTTTTGGAAGTCATTAATAAACTGTTTCCACCTCATGCATGAGGCCTTTGTTGGAGATAAATATTAGGTGAAGGTGTCCCTTGACATATAAATTATCCTTGAGAATTCATTCAAACTTTCCTTGACATCTGGCAACCTCTCAACAAGGAAAATGTCAAAACCATGACCGCTAGAGGAAATTAGTACGCAGCGCCACTGTCTAGAGTATGCAGCACCTACTTCTATATCCAATATCTCTCAAACCAAAACACATTTTGAAAAACTGAGAGAATTTTTTTTTATTTGGAATGTTATGAACAAAAACCTCCTCCATTTTTCAAAAATACATCCTCAACTGCTCATAACCCAAGTTTTAAATTAGTGACTCAAAAATGGCAGAATAACTCTGCATAATTTAGCCTTTGCCAGAATATTACACAACACCTGTAGGTAGTGCCCGACTATGTTTCTGCATGAAATACGGTAGAATAAATCCATGGGTTATTTGATTCATAAACTTGGATATTGTGAATAAATCAATACAATTTCAATTTTCCCCAAAACAAATAAAAATCCCATAACAATTGTATTCATTTGCCAAAATGAATAATGAAATATAGATTTCGTTCTTTGTGAAATATTAGGTAGCGCCTGTAGGTAGCACCACTTATGCAACACTTATGCATAAACCAATATTGTGCTAACACAATAAACATATCTGTTTGCCATGCCATCTCCACCATTTTATGGTAGAGGGTTTCCCTGGGGTTTGTGGCTCTTGGGTTAGTTACCTGGTATGTTGCCTCAGTCAGAGCATACCATGTTTTTCCCTTGCGACTTCTCTTGATTTCCTTTTCCAAATGGTTAATGGTCTCCTTTACTTTTGGTGCAGCCAGGGTGTGAAATGTTCCCTCCACATCTCTGGCCGCATGCTCCATCCTTGAAACCCACCGGGGATTGTTCTTAGTTCCCTTCCCTAGGGGGTTCCTTTTGTTCCCTTCCCTAGGGGGTTCCTTTTTCTATGCGTTCACTTCATTCGCACCATCTTGTCTAGCCAATGGAAGCTCCTTTGTTTGATTCTCAACCTATTTCTCACCCTTGTGTCTATGGTGGCTCCTTCAGTTGTGATCTTTTGTTTACATATATTAATATTGTTTATTCTCTTTTTGAAATTTCCCTGCTATGGGTTCGTCCTTCCAAGCATGGTCTTCCCGTAGAGGTGAACCTTCGGGTCCTTTTTCTGCGTCGTGGTACATATGATCATGATGACTCCATAATTATTCATGTACAGGCCCTTTCTCTTTCTCTCTTGATATCCTACTACACATCTCCCCATACCCGGTCTTTGGCATGGTGGGTCGATATTGGTTCATGTCAATCCCTCTTGACTTACATCATTTTCTACCTATTGTATTTCGTCGATACTTTCCCACTATTTTTCCCCGCAAATATTATTGTTGTTGTACCCTCGCCTGTTGTATAATCTGATCCTGTATTGTGATTGGTGGTCGAGTTTTGGGCAGTTATATCTTGCCTAGATCCTGTGTGTCATCACCTAGGTCTTTCTCTGCCCTCCTCGATGTGACCTTCCTTTCTTAAGTTGTTGTCACAATATTTTGTAGCTAGTTGGAGGCAGTCCATTCTGAATTTTCATTCTAGGATGTTGAGCTAGGTAGTATCTAGTTCAGGTCCTTCTTTTGCTAACCCCCTCATTGGCAATTCTTTCTGCTAGGCCATTTGTTGACCTGTGTACCCAGTGCAACTCCACTGTGTTAATCATTTGCACATGCTCCTTAATGTTTTGTAGGGAGTTTTCCAGGCACCAGTGTCTCTGCACTTTGCCCACTCTGGTGCCATTTTGGAGTCTCGTTACCCTGTTGATGACCAAGGTGGAGTCACCTTCCATGATAGTGTTGGTCATCCTTTCGCAGCTTAGAATTTCGATCTTGAGCTCCAGGGCTCCAAATTCTGTTGTGTTGTTGGTTGAGTTTCCCATACACCCAACATACAACCAGATTATGTTTCCACCACTATATCTGATCACCCCTCCCATCCCTGTCATTCCTGGGTTCCCTTTTTCCACCTCTCAAAATTTAACTTAAGGAACCCTACCGGGGGTGGTGTCTAGTTGCACTTTCCTGATTGGAGTTGTGGTGGCCGCTTTACCTGTGTGTTGTTGCCCCCGTCGTTTAGGTAAAAAACCTCCAGGATTCAGGAGTCTTGTCTTGTGGGTTGCGCTTTTCCAGTATGGAAGTTTCGGATTTGTACCATTTCTCCTATTTGAAAGATTATTTCTTCCTTGAGTTTCCCTTTCAAAAGGCTTTCATTCTTGAAGATGTGTCGGCTCCTTTCTTTCCATATTTCCCATATAATCAACCATGGCATGGGATTCCATCAGAGGTTCACCATTTCATTTTTTCTATAACTCTCATTCCATTTATTAATGGTTGTGTTGATGTTACCTCGAGTTCTATTGAACTAGCGAAAGATGTTTTCCGCCCAATCCTAGATCTTTGCTGTGTAATTACATTCATCGAGGAGGTGATTTGTTGTTTATTCCTTTTCTTGACAGAAGTGGCACCGTGATGGGCCTATGAAACCCCTTTTCCTTAGGTTTTCCCGTGTTAGAATTCCATTTTGAAGTACTAACGTTTTGAAAGTTTTGATTTTTGGCCACTAGGGGCTGTCACAAATATTTCCCCACTGTTGCGCCAGATCTTCTTAGTCCTAGGCTATGATGTAATTCCAAGCTTATTTTAAGTTGAATTCCCCACCATTTTTCTTGCCCAATATTAGTTGGTCCTCTTTTTCTAAGATGACGATTTTCCTTTTCCCCAATTCCTCCTCCACCTCCTTTGCTATTGTTGCAATCTGATCTCTATTTTGTGGATTGAGTTTGTCCCAAATCCTCCATCTGTCATGTCATTTTCTTATTTCCAGTAGTCATGGATTTTTATTTTTCCTTGCGTGGTCATCTCCTGTTGGAGTTCTTCCCTATTCGTATTTTCCATTCCGGGTTCATGTTTCCACGTGTCCTCCTAGAATATAGTTGTTTTACCATTCCTCACTTCCTAGAAGCTATGTTTCTGGATGCAAGTTTTGTTGTGCCAGGCTAGATTCCAGGTGGTTGATCCGTCCCTTATGCCCATAAAGTGAATTTCATTCTGGTCTTTGATGTATGGGACATACTTTTCCTTCCAGAGGGTTTCCCACGGTGTTTCCTTTTCTTTGACCTATCTCGACCAAAGTTTTTCCCCGTAGGCTTCATTGGTTACATGTGGGTCTTCTAACCCCAGGCCTCCTTTGCATTTGGGTTTGAAAACCTTCTCCTAGAGCACAAGGGCCCATTTTTTCTTGATTTGCGCTCCTTTCCATAGGAAGGCCCTTTCGATGGTTCTTATTTTTTGGAGTATTCCTTTGGGAGCGGGAAACACGAACATCATATAGGTCGGAATTGTTTGTAGAACCGCATTGGTCAGAATAAGTCTCCCTGCTAGGTTGAGGGATCTGTATGTCCAGTTTTTCACCCTCTCTTGTAGTTTGTTGATCACTCCTTCCCATGTTTTCATTTTGCAAGCTATTTCTGTCAGGAGGATTCCCAAGTATTTCATTGGGAGCGTCTTGCGTCCGAACCACAAAATATTTGCTAGGTTTCTTTGAATTGCTCTGTTGGTATTGAAGAAATAGATCATGGATTTGGAGTGATTGATATCTTCACCTGAGGATTCCCCAAAATATTTTAAGATTATTTTATAGGCTTTCTCTTCCTTGACCATGGGTGTGACATGGAGTAAGGTGTCATCAACGAACTGTTGGTGCATGGAGGTAGGGCAGTTTTTGAAAGGTTTGATGCCTGTTATTTCCCCTGTTGTAGTTGAGCTTTTTATGCTTCTACTCAGTCCTTCAATCATTAGAATGAATAGGAAAGGTGATAGTGATTCTCCTCTCTTAATGACCCTTGAAGGCCAGAAGGGTTTGGATCGGGTTCCATTGATTAAAAGTGAGTAACCTGTCATTGAGACTAGACTAGAAATCCAGTTGATCTAGTGTTGCGCAAAGCCAAAAGCTTCTAGAGTCTTGACCATATAGTGCCAGCTAATTTTTTCATAAGCCTTTGCTAGTTCAAGTTGGATTATCATCCTCCCTCTTTTCTAGAGTTTCAGTGTGTGTATGAGCTCATGGGCATGGATGATGTTGTCCACAATTTGTCCCCCTTCTACAAAACCCGTCTGTTCCTGTGAAATCAGTGTGGGTAGTAGAGGTTTTAGTCTATTGGTTATGACTTTGGAGATTATATTGTAGACCACATTGCATAAATCTATGGGTTTGTAGTAGTCTGGGGTCCTTGATTCATTTTCTTTGGGGATTACGGTAATCATTGTGGCATTTAGCACTTTCAGAATGGGGGTCGCGCATCTAGAGTCTTCCACCACCCCATAAACATCCTATTTGACCACTTCCCAACAAGCTTTAAATAATTCCACCATGAAACCATCTGGGCCTGGGGCCTTTCCATTGGGCATCTACTGGACCACTTAGTCAATTTCCTCCTTAGTGATGGGTTTGATTAGGTTGATATTTTGTTCCTCAATAACTAGCTTGGGGATGTGTTGAGTTATCCTTTGTATGGCCTCCTTTCTGTCTTGGTTGGGTTCCTGGGCTATCCCCTGGAAGTTGTTTACCAGTATGTTTTCAATCTCCTTGTGGGACTCTCTTTCAGTCCCATCCTGATCCTGAATTTTCATGATTTTGTTGTGGGTTCTTCTAGCAATGGTTGTTCTATGAAAAAACTTTGTATTCCATTCTCCTTCCTTTAGCCACCTGATTCTAGACTTTTGGTGCCATAGAGTCTCTTCCTGCTGGCATATTTGTTCCCATTCTTGGGTCATTTGGGTATCTTCCTTTTTCCTATCCTCTGTATAGCCCTCATCTATGCAAATTTCTTGGAGTTTCCTCGTTCTGTCTTCAATATTTTTTTTTTCTTGGTTTATGTTTCCAAAGATTTCCTTGTTCCATTCCTTGAGTTTATGTTTGATGTACCTAAGTTTCTTATAAATATTGAACATACTTGTCCCTTTCTCCAGTTGTTGTGCCCGCCATCATTGGCTGATATTCTCCTTGAAAGTGGGATGTTCGATCCAAAATTTCTCGAATCTGAATGGTCTACTCCTTGGTGTTGTTTGGAAGTTTGCTTGCAATTGGACTGGCTAGTGGTTTGAAGCCCCCCCAAGGAAGGATGTGGTAGTCTAAAGTTAAACCCTATAGAATAAGGGACTTTGACACCAAGAATCTGTCTAGAGTCTTCACTATATGATGTTTCATTATATGTTTGTTGTTCCATCTGAACTGGCCATTGCTTGTTTTGATTTCCACCATCTCCATTATGTCAATGAAAGATGAAAAGTCTTCTGTGTCTCTATCCAGTCTCCTAGTTCCTCCTTTTTTTTTCTGCAAGTGTCGTGATGATGTTGAAGTCCCCTACCATGATCTAATGGAGGTTGTTGGAATGGGCTTTCAGGTTTTCTAGGTCGAGGACAATTCTTCTCTTTTCTTCCAACATTTGGGGACCATACATATTAGTTCATAAAATCACCTCTGTGTTACTTATGATTTGCATGTTAACCAAAAGTTTGTGTCTGGTGGCTTTGGTTGCTAGTAAATTCATCACTTGTGGGTTCCATAAAGTGAGAATACTGCCTGCCATCTGATGTCCTTTGACATCCAATGTATTGTACTTGCTACATTGTTTATTGTTGATTGTTTCCATTCTGTCTACAATACATTTTGTCTCTTGGATGAAATGGAGGTCTGGTTGTTCCTTCCTCAATTTGTTTTTAAGGATTCTCTGTTTTCATAGGTTGTTTAAGCCTCTAATATTCCATGTTATAATATTCATTTAAACATGTGGGGGGCTAGTTGAGAAGGATATTTTTGATCTTACCTGAGTTTATCAGTAAATCTCCTAGTTCCTATAGGGCTACATTGTTTGATTTCCTTCCTTTCTTCTTTATCGTCTGCTTGGGTGAGAGATGGAGTTGTCCCTCACCTGCCTTGATTCTGAGCTGTCCTATCTCCCCATACATAAGCTTGAGCCCTCTAGATTTTTCTTCCTCCCTTAGGAGGAATAGGTATTGAATACAATCTAGTTTCTCCACTGGTGCATTGTCTATGCCCTGCCTTTTCCATTGCTCCAGTATGTTCCAGAAGTCTATTCCTTCCCTTTCCACAATGTCTCTGAGATCAGGATCTTCCATAACTACCTCACTTGGTGTCATTTCTGCATCTCTGTGCACCTCTTGCATGGGGGTGTTGGAATCTCTGGTTTCTCCATCCATAGGAGTTGCGCTACCCCCCTGTTCCATCTTATTGCTTGGGTTGTTTGTGTACTCATTTGTGGTTTGTTCCTTAGTTTCTTTGGTTTTTGCCTTTTACTTTCCTCCTTCTTCTCCTTTATTGGTTTTATCTGTAATATACCAGATATAAAATGTATGCAAAACTGAAATAAAATCCTAGTAATGGCAGAATAACAACAATATAACCAGAACATTCACCACAATAACACTGAAATGATACAAGAATAACAATAGAAATAACACTTTGAATCTGAAAGCAATGTTCATGGGCCTTTTCGAGGGGAAAACCTCCAATTGAGAAGAGCTCTATTAAAATAATATCCAAGCTAGGGTTCTCATACCCTCGACTCCTCTTTATACTAAAAAGTAGAATCTAGAGGAAGATCCTTCTAGAAGCAGAAGCTTCTATTAGGTCTTCTTACATCTGCCTTATTCTATTTTATTGAAAGGCCTTATTAATATTGACCTTTATTACATCCGAATATATTGTTCTACCTATGTGCGGGTTAGGACACTAACATTGTCCCACCCTTATGTTCGAGTCTCGTCTTCTAGATTACTTCCCATTGGAGCTTTACTTGGTTTCTTGTTTTCTCTATTCCTGTAGTTCGGCTTGATAAATCCCTCCTCATCCTATTGTATTTTGGTGTTTTCCTCTTATCTTTTTATTGAGAGGTCATTCTCTGAATAGGTTTCCATGTTCATGGCATCTCCTGCATCTCAAAGGGATCTTCTCATATTCGATGCTTTGTATCCATTCCTCATCCCTAAATTTCAGGCTTATGGCTTCTAGGAGTTCCCCTTAGACATCCATATCTATGCAGATCCTTGCCTAGGAGGTATATCTACCTTTTAGGGTTGCTTCCGATGTCTTCCCATATTTTCCAAGTTTTTTCCCAATTTCTTCGAAGGTGAAGGGTAGCCTGTACTCTAGCGGTAGGGAGTAAAGCCTCAACTAGATGGGTACATTCTTGAAGGCTTCTTTCTCTGGGGATAATTTTTATTTCCATGGCCACATGTATAGTCCTACTGAGGCGTGGAAGTATGGCCCCCCTCAAAGATTCTATCCATGTCCTCCAAGTTTATGAATACTGCTCTGAATAATACTTTCAACCCCAGGCAGAGTTCCAGTTTGTCGATTGGCTTCCATTGGTATTTCATCCAGTTGCGCAATGTTCTCCTTATGGGCCAGAAACCCATGAACTTGCAAATGAGTGCATGCGTCTTCATCTGGTCCCGATAGATTTGCGTTTGTGGATCCTCCACTATCACCTTGGGTATCATTGATGTCTTAGGTTTACACGGTTTCCACCCTTCTACCCAATTGGGGTTCGCTGGTTTTTGCACATCATTCTGGGTTTCTCTGGCTTCTTCCCCCATGCAGTCCCTTTCTTCCTGGTTTCTTTCTTGATTCATTGTTGGTCCTGATCCCAAACTACTCGTCACTGCTTCCTTGAAACCACCACTGCGTGGGCCTTTGCCCATGTCCACCACTACCTACTTGTATGAGGGGGTTCCACTACCACCCCCTTTGGTAACCATGTTGTGCTCCTCTGTGTCTGTGACTATCAAACCCTAGCTTGGTGTTGCTCCCACTCATTCGTCCTAGATCTGAAAGCTCCATATGAATGATTGATATTACTAATTGAATTTTATTAATCGATTATGGAAAGGAATATTATTCATCTCTTGTCATAAATGTCATTTTTCACTCAGTACAAGCCCTCCACATCCCATATATCACGTATTTTCCCTGTTCAAAGTGATCATCAATTATGAAATAAATGATATCAAACCTAATGGATGGATTGTTACATGCTTGATTGTTAGCTAGTCTGAGCCAATATCTTAAATTATTTCCTTATGAAAAAAAAATTGATGTATTATTTTCAATATGATTTATATTCTAATATGAGCCTTACTGTTAGGGAAATGAGTTTCTTCAGCAGGATAAGTCATGAAAGAGGAGGAAATAGAGGTAGAGGTTGAAATAATTTTTGGAGTAAGAAAATACCAATGAGCCTTACATCCATATTCTCAACCTGAGAGACCTCTGTATCATGCTCATCCTAATATTTTAAATGTTCATGTCCCAGCTGATGTGTCCATGCAACTAGAAGCTCTTGGAAATGATGGTTGGGAATATGTTGTCCAACATACTCTAGTTCATGAAGGTGGTTGGACCACAATGTCACTAGAATTACCACCTCCTCCTCCTGCTAAATGACATGTTCACCATATTTCCTCTATTCCATCCCATTCCCATGCATCTCATGCAAGAAGAAGGCTCAAGATAGAGATTCTTGAGCCAAAGTCAAGTAAGGGAGAACAAATTACCACTGAATCTAAGTCATCTCATGGATCGTCCCAGTTAGTAAAATATCATTCCCAACATGCCAATGAACACTCCTATTATTTTAGTGAGGTTCACCCCAAGGAATCTAATCAAAAGAAGTCTGAGAAGCCTAGCTCACATGAAAAGAAGGAAGTAAATATAGTGAGCAATAAAAAAAACGCAAACTGCTTCTCATAGAAAATATGGTTTTTGATGCAAAAGTTAATTGTTACTCTTAATAACTTACTTTCATTTACACCTTTTTGGATGGGATGGTGATTATGTTTTGACTTTTGGACAACAGGATAATATTTTATTTTTGGTAATAGATTTTACTTAGTTATATGGATGGCATGCTGGGAGATAGAAGGGTTGTTCTAATTTGATACATGTGTGCACACATGTATATTTGAGGAGGTGGCATGATTTATTTAAATAATATGGACGAACAAAGAGGAAATTTAAATTTAAGGACAATCAAAGGAAATAGAGAGTCCGACATATTAGTTATTATTTATATTACCCTTTATCTACTTATTATATTATTTATTATTTTCCCCTAAATAACTAAAAGTTATTTTTGATATAGCTAAAAATTCATTTATGACTTAACTAAAGACGTTGAGAAATACCACAACTACTTGGAGGAGATAAAAGAGAAATCAATTAAAGGGACAAAGGGGGAGAGAGAAAGGAAATGAATTTTTGATAAAGTTCTGCTCTTGTGCTTGTGATATTAATTAATTTCATTCATTTCAAGGTATCATAGAGTCTTAACCATTTTCTTGATAGTCAGATATTGTTGAAGGTGGAAATACTAAGGAATGAGAAGCATTTATAGAGAAAGCATGCTTCATAAGGTTGCTCATTTTTTTTGATAGTCTATGTATTCTGATTTTTTTATGAATTAGTTTTCATTTTTTATTAAGGATATTTTGTAGAGTCAAGAAATGTTGTTATATGGATAGTTTGATACAACATCTATAGTCTTGGTCATTTATTGAAACCCAAGTCTTATGTGTGGTACTCACCGAAGATTTGTAAATTTGATTTTTTCCTTACCCTCGCAGGGGTATGTAAAATGGATTTTGGATGTAACTTGAAATGAAACCAATAAAAAGGATGTGCTTATTTTTGGTGTCACTTGTGTATTTTTCTGTACTATTTATCATACTTATATTCTTCTTGTTATTTAATATATCATACAAACAAACATACATTTTTCTTTCTTTTTCATATTTAATAATAAAAAGACAACATTCTTTCCTAATATCTAGTTCTTGAGAATCAATTGGTCTTTTTTATGTTGGCTATAAACTCAGGGTCACAATCCCTCTAATATTAACTTAGTCGAGTAAGATTAAAAAATAAGGCTTTCCATATCTTTTCAGCAACATGTTGGTCAATCCAAATTGCATGACCAAAAATGTGTAATTCCAATAATGGCATCTAAAATAAGTTTTTTGAATGTCTTTCTCTCTAAATCTAATCTGGTGGTACCCTGATCGAAGATCAATCTTCAAAAAATACACCTCCCCATGTAACTCATCTAGAAACTCATTGATCCTGGAAATTGGGTACATGTTTTTAATCATCTTTTTATTCAATTCATTGTAGTCAATGCACATCCGCATTGTGACATACTTCTTCTTCACCAACACTATAGTAGAAGTGAATGGACTTGAACTCGGCCTAATATGCCCCATCTCCAGCTGATCCTTCATGGTATTTTTGATATTATCCTTGAATTTCTTAGGATGTCTATAGGAAGTGGTGATAACTAGTTTTCCTCCATCGTCCAACTCAATACTGTGCTAAAATACCTTGTTAGGTGGTCTCCCTCGAGTTATCTGCCCAAAGACTGGGTCATGTTTACTCAATAGTGTTTGTATGTTTATATTATACTCATGGTTGTTGTGTGAAGGTTTCTTAGTCATAATCAAGCACTTTGTTGCATAGGTGACATCCCCATGTCTAAAAATACCCTCAATTTGTTTAGCTGAAATGATCTTGGGAGCATCATTCGACAAACCCCTCAAAGCTACCTTCTTACCATTTTCTTATTTGAACTCCAAATCCATAGCTTGGTATTCCACCAACAATTTTCCTATGGAAACAAGCCATTCGACCCCCAATATGACATTGGTGTTTTCCAGTTCCATTACATAGAAGTCATCAGTGACTACGTGGATTTCCAACACAACTTGTAACTGTGGAATATTTTATGTGCAAGGCATAATGCACCCACTAGATAATGCTACATCAAACCACTCAAAATAAACCACAGGGATGCCTCTCATAGACACCCAAGAAGAGTATATAAAATTGCAATTCACCCCAACATCAATCAATACTTTGAATTGTTGATCCTATACAACACCCCTGATCCTGAAGGTGTGAAATATGGGGACACTCAATAGAGTGGATATGGCTCCACTCTTAGCCTCCTCATATGGATTCTCCTCAGTTGATTTTTCATTCTCACAATATTTTTCTTTCTCTGCTTCATCCTCCTCGTCACTGTTTGAAATCACTTATATGTAAAGTTCTTTAACCTTTCCCATACAAATGTGCCTAGGTTACCATGGGTCATTGAAGTTGAAGCAAATATTCTTCCTTCTCAACTAATTATGATTTTCCTCATCTATGTTCTCCTTACCCATTCCTTTTTTTATCAAAGGGGTTATTTTATTTGTTCTTTTAGGGAATGAAAGGCTTGGAAATTTGTTTTTGTCTTTGAGACCGCATCCTCCATGTCCCATGTCCGAATAGTATCCTCCTAAAAAATCTCTAGTGTGAATACATTTACCCAACCATGTAGTGTCATAGATAAACCATATATGAAAAACATCGCCAATATCCCTCAGATATGCATGTCGTTGTGACTCTAATCCTCCCTAAATCAATGATGTAAGCATCCGGTGTCCCAACCTATTTGAATTGTGCCAACTATATGAAATATAGCTTCAAATATTTCCTGTCAAACCTCTCCATCAACCTCTATGTGAATTTAAAATAAGAGGTAATGGTAGCATGTCACATAGTGACCAATCCATTGTACCACCACTCACGGTCCTCTCCGTCCAAATGAAAGTTAGAGAATTTAATCTCCTCGACCTCTATCATGGTGTGTTAGCATAGGGGCAAACCCGAGATTCACGCTTCAACAAAACAACAATGAAACCCTAACTACCGACCCTTTCAGCAACACTTGCGAAGTAGATGAAGTCTCACCCGATGTAGAGACAGGAGGGTTGCAGGATTGAAGTATCTGCAACCTAGTTGGGACACCGATATGTGATTACAATACTTAACAAAGTACTTAGTAGTTAACATTCGTTAGTATTTATCCCTTATTCACATCATAGGTAAAACCTTAATTACAGAGCAGTGCAGTATTCAACAAGATCTAACCCATCCAAGCACTTAGCATATAGAAATAGGTTTGATCTAGAATTCACTCACATTACTAAGAACTAATCTATTATATCAGATGCATCTAACATATATTTCTATACTAAGCATAACTCAAATAACAACCATAATGCAAAAAGAAACCATAACATAGGATATATGTGGTTCACCCCCAACATGGGGCTACGTCCACCAACTCTTCATCTTCTTTATTATCTTATGTCAATCTCCTTACATGCACAGATAATCAAAACCCACTCCACATATGACAGGATATCTGCGCGTGCCTCTCCATATCCTCCTTCCCCGAGTTAGCTCACAACATAAAGCCTCTTTACAGTCACTTGCACTTAGTTCTGCAAGTTCTCAACACACGGTATGCACAAAGAAAAATCAATCACATAGATCCAACTACTTACATCACTTGCACTCAACTCAATATAACACTTAACACCACATCTCCCCTACTTACATAGCTTATCTTTCTATTTATACATTAAAAAAGGGCCTAAGCATGGGTAAACCCATGGGACGACATCCCATACTTGTTACATAAACCCAAAACAAAATTTTTTTGTAAAATGGGGGTGAGATCCCATGATCTCCACTTCCCCTGGTGCTTCATCTTCGATCAGCCAGTGGAAGTCCCAAAATTATTCAAACATGACCAACGTTTCCACAAAACCTGGTCAAGGTCCAATAGGCCCTCGACACTCACTTGTGACTCATCCCAAGTCACTATGATCTGGGTAACTCTACCTCGAAGGTCTCGATCTTCGCTTGAGCCGCCTTGACCTGTTGCTTCACTAGAGCCTCCTGCTCGATGAACTCCTGAATAACATTATCGGTCATAGGTCCTTCTAAGAATTATTCTACTATGGTGACCACTTGTTCTAGTTCTACACCTCATCCTTCAATTTCCTCAAAAACTGTGCAAGCTTCATCCTACACTGGCTAGAGATTCTGAGTCACTTCCATGACCTTGCTCTGGATGGCATGGACCTGTTGCTAAACCATGCACTGTTCTTGGGACCTTTTCATCCTCTCAACTACTGACAATGGATTCAAATGCACTTTCACTATTTCTTCCTGTTGCTTTGCCTCCTAGATTTGTGGCTCTAATGTCCTTAGTTCAGGGTCCTCTGCAAGGTGCTCGTAGGTCTGTGCACTTCGACTGCTAATTTGTTTTCATTCAAAGTCCAATGCCTTGATTCTCTGGACTACGCTCCAGGAAGTTTCTTCCCTTTGGTATCGCACTTCCTGTGGAATTCTTGTCACTACTTGTAATTCTAGTTTTGCTACTCTTTGTTGGAGCTGTTGAATGGATTTAGCAAGCTTTCCCACTTGACTCTCCACTAGGTGTTCTTCCATCTGTTCTAATCCCGTCACAGAGCAAAGTGATCTAGTGACTGCTTCTTTAACTCCAATCTACTCTGTGAGCACCTATTCTTTCTCTTTCTATATCTTTGCTCTATCCTATGCAAACTTTGCCTGGAGGTGATCTTTTTCTTGCTGCGCAACTCGACGTTGCTCTATGGCTTCCTCTTTTGCTTACTTCAGGGCCTCTGTGGCCTGTTATTTTTCCACCTGGACATGATGAAGGCAAGATTATATCGATTCTACTAATCTATGTAGCTGGGAAGGCTCATCTCCCAACTCTTCTCCTTTTGATGATGGTGGCACAGTGGACCCTACGCAGCTAGAGTAGAGGGCTTGTTGTACCCCTTTCAACTTTGTTGCAATCCTATCATACATGGTCTCTTGTTTTTATTTGTTGCACTCTAGAATGTCTTCTGATGTATCCGATATAGCGGCGGTGATGAGGTCGATGTCATCCACCATTAACATAGTATGAAATGACAATTTATTGGCTTTTGACTTCTTCCGCGATGTAGGTTTCGTGGGGGAAACCTTTGTTTTCTTGGATGTTTCAGCTTAAGCAAGGGGATCCCTAGGAAGTGTTACTTTGCCCTGCTCTGGTTTGTCTTATTTTCCATCGTTCTCTTCCTTGTCTACTTCATCACCTCCTCCCTTTCTAGTTGAATCTGAAGCAGTCTCTTTGTAACATACCGCTCTTGTGCACTGAGTGAACTTATTCTTTGAGGACAATTACTCTTAAGTGATCTAGATTTTATGCTATTAAAACATTTATTTTGATTATGAGACATTATGGGTTGGTGACATGTTGTTTTACTACATTGACATAGACGGGTGCTATTGAATCGGTTTTATTGGGTGTGCAGGATTTTGGACCTCGAGGATGTAGAGGCATCGATGGAACCCCTTGGACTCCGGATCGAGTCGGGGAGTGTACCATTGGGATTTGATTGTTTTATTGTGATATTAGTGCATATGATTACATGATATGATTATGGATATATTTCTGACATGATTCGTTGATGATGCAGGCTGACGATAGCTTGTCAACCAAACTCACATGTGGAGTAGAGGGGTCATGCACGACCACCAGAACTAGTAGGTTAACGGTTAACGTAGGAGTTCTAGTAGGTTAACCGTGGCTTGAATTGTAGGTTAACGATTACCTAGTTTGAGAGGACCCACAATTCCATGAGGGAAGACTGTGACAGTCGCTCACGATGATTATAAGGGGCACGTAATAAGGTGGGGGCATTATTCCTTAGAGGCCCTTAGTCTCCCACAAGTTCACCTAGCAGAGTATTGACTCCAGGGGTTTTTGATGTCTACCAAGTAAGTCAAGAGGTGAGTGGAACCCTTGGAGCACTTGGTTCATCCTGAGGGCATGTCGCGCAAGAAAAATGGAAAGAGGCAAGTGGCATCCTTGGAGCACATGGTGTGTCCTGAAGGGCACGTCGCACAAGGGAACATATGAGGTGAGTGGCACCCTTGGAGAACCTAGTGCGTCCTAAAGGGCATGTTGTGTTGTTAATGATAAATGAATGAACCAAGATGGCCTTAGGACGAATAACGTGATAAGAATTTTAAAAACAATTTCTCTAATAAAATGTCTCCCAACACGAAAATTTAAGTTCTAGGTCTAAATTATGCTAGTGGTAAAATTTTATCTTTTAAAATAATAATAATAATAATAATAATAATAATATATATATATATATATATACAAAATAAAAATAAAAACAACATAAATAATAATTATAATATTCGTTAAATATTGTAACAAGAAGGGGGTAAGCAATTTAAATGATTCATAAAAATCTGTTAGGATAAAATTTAAAAAGGGAAATAATTGTTTCATTATTTTATGATAATTTAAAATTTATTAATTAAAATGGAAAAAGGAAAAAGAAAAAGGGTTAATTTCTACACCTGCCAATTTGAGTTCTAAATGAAAAGGGAAAAGAGGGAAATTTAAAATATTTAGGAAACTCAAATTTAGGAAAACACAAGGGAAACACAAGGGAAACACAACGGAACTTCAACTGAACTAGCAAATTAATAACGGGGAAAGTCATTAAAACTTGTAAGGGATTTTGGAGACACCTAGAAGCGATTCTAGGAGTGACTCTAGGTGGGTGAGGGAAATAGGGGTAATTAATTAATTAAATAAATTAATTTATGGAGGAATGAAGGGGATGGGTGACACTTGTACGGGGAGGATTTTTAGGATTTAATTTATTAAACATTAAATTAAATGGGATTTTGGGAAGGTAAAGGACTTGGAAACTCTATATAATGGAGGGAGGAGAAGGATGAAGGATCTCTTCTGTTTGCGTAATGTTACGCTGCAGAAATCTATACTTGACTGACTTAGCTTGGGGGAGTTGGGATACCCAACACAGTGAGGAGTGGTAGTTTGGCCTTGCGAGGCAAGTTGGGAGCTAGCTGAATCTTTTGATAGTGTGTGTGGCCCCTTTGTGGCTTGGGGGGGCTAAGGGGGAAGAAGAGTACCCCTAGCATTAG
This sequence comes from Picea engelmannii, assembly GCA_009831015.1. Lineage (NCBI taxonomy): Eukaryota > Viridiplantae > Streptophyta > Pinopsida > Pinales > Pinaceae > Picea > Picea engelmannii. The sequence continues at coordinate 805,974 of ML777477.1, forward strand.
CTGGGAGGTACCGGTGAAGTCTCGTCGATTGACAAGTGGGAGTTGCATGGAGCACGTGGTACATCACTCAAAGAGGGTGATCAAGCAACGATACACTCTCTTCATTTTTGTATGGTATATTGTTGTAGATTTATGCTTGGATCTGCATGATTAATGGAGTAAGTAAACTGATTGTCTAGATTGATGACTGAATTTCTTTCATAGCCTAGCTCCATGATTGATGAACTCCCATGGCCTTCATTTCCCCACTTGTCTTGACCTCCTGGTGGTGTTTGATTGTGACCATTGTTGTGGTTTTTCCTATCATCCCTAGCTCATCATTCCTCGCCTGGGTAGTCGTCCAGGAGCCTAATCTATGGTCGTCACTTCGACGTTAATAGACCTATGTATCTCAATGCCCTACCTTTTTGTGAGAGGATGATAAGAGAAGGATGAACCTATCAGCCATCTACCTCCGTTGTTTTCCTTGGATGATTGGATCCTTTCGGTTCTCTTACTGTTGTCCTCATTTTGTATTGGTATTCTGGAAATGGAAAAATGAATTGATTCATGTTTTCATTTTGTATTGGTATTTTGGCAATGGAAAAATGAATTGATTCATGTCTGTATTTTGTATTGGTATTCTGGAAATGGAAACACAGATTAATTCATGTTTGCATTTTGTATTGGTATTATGGCAATGGAAAAACGAATTGATTCATGCTTTCATTTTGTATTGGTATTCTGGAAATGGAAACACAGATTGATTCATGTCTGCATTTTGTATTGGTATTCTAGCAATGGAAAAACGAATTGATTCATGTCTTTATTTTTCATTGGTATTCTAGCAATGGAAAAACAACTTGATTCATGTCTGTATTAGTATTCTGGCAATGGAAAAACAAATTGATTCATGTATCCATTGTGTATTGGTATACCAGGCGAATGAAAATGATTTTATAAGTCCTTGTTGTTACCACAATTATAATTCCTTGCGTTCTACATTTTGATTTGAATTATAACTCTATGTCCCTACTGTTGCCACGGTTCATCACCAAGAATTTAATGCTCATAATTTTTATTCCCACTATTTGACTGTCACAGATTTTTAATTACACAGGTTTTCACCAAACTTAACGCCCATGATTTGTTGCTCCCAACCATTTGTTAAGTGGTTGTTAACACCCACGATTTTTTCTTGAAAACGTTGATTGTGTTGCTATTGAATTCTCCCACAAATTTAGCCTTTTAAAACATAAATTCATTTGCCGGAATGACCATGGTTTTGGGAAATAAAAATTGACTGTTTGCATGTTGAATTCTCCCACGAATTTAACCTTTTAAATCATAAATTCACTTTCCATAATGGCCACGGTTTTGGTAAATAAAATTTGACTGTGTGCATGTTGAATTTGCCCACCCTTTTTTTGTTATTCAATTCATAACTGACTTGCAGTAATGACCACGATTTCACCTTCAAACTGTGACTATGTTTTCCCTTGAGTGATGGACTACATTGATGTTGATTGGATTCATTTGCCTTTAATTTTTGAGTTGTTGTCGACTGGGCACGATTAGCCACCCTATGGGCACTGTGTTTTTGCTAATTTTTCCATAGCGAATTAAATGCATAACAATTAGTTAAATGCCTTACTATTGCCAGATTCATTGCTATGTGATGGTCACATTAATTGTCTTGATTTTTGCTAGAAAATAAAATGGATAACAGTTAGTTAAATGCCTTGTTATTGCTATATTCATTGTTATGTAATGGTCATATTAATTGCCAGAGAAATTGCTACAACAATGTAAATGGCTAGTAGATTCATTCTTTGGATTAAATGCCACAAGAAGTTAAATGTTAATTAACACCTTAAATGCCTTGTTATTGCTATATTACTTGTTAAGAAAAAAGTAATGTAAACTACTGTGTTAATGCACTTTTAATTGTCATGTTAATGGTCATGTAATTGCCTTGTTATTTCTATATTAATTGTTGAGTAACCGCTATGTTAATTTCCTCGCTAAATTGCTCCAGCCTTGCTAATAGTTAGTAGTTTCCTTCTAATATTATTAGACAACTAGTATTGTTAGTTTGGTCAATATAACTAGACTACATGCTGAGATTTAATTGTTCATAAGTGTTATAATGATAGCTTTATACCTTAAGATTTTTAATGTTGTTATTTAAGTTAATGACTACTTGTAACTTAGATGTGCCCCATCTAGAATGGAAAATCATGTTAAAAGCGATTTTAATTATTGACTAGATTAGACTGGGTGATTGGTTGGGTGAGGGTGATGTCATGTATTGGCTTGTGAGATCTCATGTCTTCATCCTCTAATGTTTTGTCGACCAGTTGTTGGGCTATGGGTGTGGTTTTCCTCTCAGTATTCGGTTTCTAGCACGTCGAATTATCTAGATTCCTTGGTCCATATATGATGTGTTGCACCAAGGTTATTGACATCTATCACCTGGTATTAGAATGATTCATAATGAGGGGATCATGGCATGCCCTGGGGGATAGCAGTGAATAGGATCTCGGCCGAAGTAGGTGCCTTGTGTGAGTGTTGACGAGCATGCAAGTTGCTCTTTACGCAAGGGCTGAATGCCTTCAACTGTTAAGTCTGCGTGACTTGAGGTTATAGTCTTTGTTCATCTAGGCCGTGATGTCGGGATGGGGATGTTGTCCCTTAGCTTGTAGCCGTGGTCGTGTTTGCGTTGGAAGGGTAGTCACCCTCCTTGTTATTTGTGCATGTTTTTCCAATTGTCTTGAGCTGGTGTGTAGTGTCATAGTAACATGTTGCCTAGAATGCATGCTAGCGTTTTTCATCAATGGTGCGATTAAAATATTTTCGTCATCACCTTCTTGCCTCTTAACTCCCCCCAATAAATAAAAATAAATAAATAAAATTGTTTCTCTTGTTGTCATAACAATGGGGATGTTACACTCCTCTTATGTGCTATTTGACTCTTGTACCTCTTCCTTCATTTTCCTTCTACTAATGTTGGGTGCATCATATTCTTTGCGAGTGACCACAGGACTGCTGACAAGATCAGGGTCAGACAGTTCTGCCTCGTCGACTAGTATAAGGCACTTTGCGGGCCATTCCTTATTTATTTCTTCCATGTACTCCTCAGTGAGCTTACAGTAGGATTGAAGCTCTTCTTTATGTTCATCTCTGTGTGCAGTGATATAAATAAAATGTTTATCTACATGGAACTTTACAAATGGCCTGAACCTGTGCAGGGTGTTCGACATCATACAAGGGAAAGACTCAATAGCCATCTTGAATTGTAGGTAATAAGTGTGGAAAACCATGTTTGACTACCATTGTTTAGCCATGTCTCTCGAGTACCAGAGCGTATTGAACTTCACAGTGAGGGGTTCAGACAGCTCAATCTCAGGGAAGGTTGCTCCTTCCGAAATCTCCCATGCAATGAAGGTGATGAGGATTAACAACCAGCTGAAATGGAACTCCTAGCCCTGATCCTGAGCTTCATGACAATCTTTCTCTAACTGGTTGACAAGGTAGATTGCCTAGTTTATTTTTAGTCCTTCAATGAATTTTCCTACGAGGTCAACAATGTATCCTGTGACCTGCGTGGGTCTATTCTTCCTTACTATCTTATCAACGATCAACTAGCAGGCTAGGTTCACTGCACCTCTCTGGATGGATGCTACCTTGTAGCCTCATTTCCCCTTCTCCACATCACCATAGGTGTCCTTGATTCTCTGTGCCTTCCCTGGATAAAATTCTTATGGGTTTGGTCCTTGCATGGTTAATCTCATGATCAGATGGATCAGTGTTGGATCTATGGTGATGCATCTGTCCAACATCAAATAACCACCATGGAATCAAGACAACATGACTTTAACGTGTGCATTAACCTCCTAATGCCTTCCAAAGTGGGGTATCTTCATTACATTTAGGATGGTGGACCTCGTGATGTCCATGGTCCATGGCTGGGGGATGATCTTCGACTTCATCCCCTTTATATTAGTCAAAGACTTACTTGGTCCAAGCATTCCATGGTTCTTGTGATGTCACAAGTTGAAGTCACTCATCTTCAATGTCATAATATGTCCCAACTATAGTCCAAATGTGCGTATCCCCTTCAGGAGGTAGGAAGTAATCAAGGTGTAGTCGAAGTCCCTCGGGACACTATCATGACTAATAGTTACGATGATTTCTACGTTTCTCAGTAGCGGGTCAGCAAGACCGACACTGTGCAGTCAATGGGGATGCTTCCAATCCTCACGTCAATGAAGCTTGTATGCCTGCAGACATCACCTTTTCATCCATGAGGTCTATTAGGATCTCTTCGAAGGACTTTTCTACTGTGTTAATGTCGTCCGACATGCACGCTCGAGATCATATATCTTAGGTCAGTGAGAAAACACTTAATGTAACAGAACAAGTGGCGAGCTCTCAGTAGGCACTGCGCGAAAGAAAATAGTTCTCTGTGGGCTTGGATAATAACAATTGGAAAAAAAATTCTCGGTGCAATGCTCCATGGGATAAGTAGAAAATGTCATAATAAACTCTTCCAATGGGTAAGAATGCCTCAATAAATGCAATTCCATCCGTTATGGCAAAGTCCAAATGCTCGAATGGCGAAAATTTTGTCAATAACTATGTTTCTAGCCATTCTAGAACGTCGTTCTAATGGTCAAGACACTTCCAATGGTCATATTTATTCGTCATTTCAAAGTGGTAATATACATTGTTCTGATATCCTGATGAAGTTCCAGTTCTGCAAACCTTCTACGAAGTCCTCTCTGGAACTTCCTACAATTTTTCTAACTTTGCTTTCTTCTTGCTGAGCTTTTTGGCTTTCATTCCTGTGATTTGAGTCATTGGTTTCCTCTTTCCATTATTGTTCTTATCTCCTCTTTCCATAGTAAGTTCCCACTATGGAGGATATTTCATAGGGTTTGAGGGTAATACTTCTTATCTTTCTAGGGTAGGTGCTCTACTCTCCTGTATGGACAAGGGTTTCAAGTCTTCCTGTTTTCTTTCAACTTCGATGGCCAGGTCTCTGGACTTTAGTAGCTTCAACTTGTCTTCTTGTTCTTCCAGTAAGTGCGGTATTCTCCTATCCATTAAATCTCTTAGTTCTTTTTTTTTTTTTTCTAAAGCTTCTTCTTCTTGTTTCCTTTGTATTTGATCTTTCTCAACCCATGTTTTTCCTAGCAAAATATAAAATGGGGTATTGTTCTCAACAAACTTAATGATCTCAAATTCTTATTTTGTCGAAGTTCCATGAGCACTCATAGGTATCTGGGTAAGTCTTCAACATAGTGTTATCATCTTCCATTTAAACAATCTTATTCCTCTCAATGAAGGAACCATAGCAGGTTTTCCCAAAATTTCCCAAGTTGTTTCTGTCATGATATTCGCCTGTACTTCCTAATCCAAAACACATCCTATGTCAAAGTATCCTATTCTTGTTTCTATGCACTCTTTGTCTTTTAAGGCCTATGAAAAGTCAATGTCTCTGTGATCATTAAAGGTTTCCTTCATCTGCAATAATACAGTCTCTGATTCTTTCTAGTTGCCGAGCATATTCTTAGTCTCTTGACCTTCCTCATGGTCTATTTGTCTCATGTTCATAGTTTCAACTTTGTCAATCATTCTAGGGAAATACAAAACTTCATGTCTAGTAGCCTTATAGAAAAGGAAAATGGGACCTCGACCAGGGAATTCTTTAGCAAGATGTCCCAGTCTTATACAATTATAACAAACAATCAATCCTATATTTCTCTTGAACGATCCCCAACCTTTCATGTACTGCACACTGGGATCACAGTGGTGGATCTGCAAAAAATTCCTTCTAGGATCCTGCATCCATTTGATAGTCCAAACATTATTTATATGCATAGGAATAACATATCTTTCACTAGTTTTATCTTATCTATTCATAAAAAATCTTCTTTCTTCTAGTTGTTCCCTAGTTTTCAAACTAGGAAAAAATCTATCAAACATACCTAGATCCATTCTTTTGAAACAAAAAATTTCACTTATCTTACCTTTATCAGAGAAAAAATCTTTAAGATCTTACCTCTTTTCTTTAGATTGGTCTTCTTTTCTTAGCACAGAGATTTTAAATTCAAGTAGAGTACTGTGCACTAAAGAAATAGATCTACGCACAGAGATTTCTCTTTTCTTCAGTTCCCAACAATCACAGTTTCAAGTACCGGCAACAAAACCATTTGTTGGCACAGGGGCATACCCAGTGTTCAAATATTCAACAACACACCAACAAAACCCTAACTACCCGCCCTTTTGGCAACACCTATGAAGCCGATGAAGTCTCACCTGAGGTAGAGGCAAGGGGGGTTGTAGGACTCAAGTGTCTACAACCTAGTTGTGACACAAATATGTAATTACAATACTTAAGAGATCACTTAGCAGTTAACATTCATTAGTATTTATCCCTTATTCACATCACAGGTAAAAACTTAATTACATAGCAGCGTAGTATTCAACAAGATCTAACACATCCAAGCACATAGCATATAGAAACAGGTCTGATCTAGCATTCACTCACATTACTAATCACTAAGCTACTTATCAGATGCATCTAACATATATTGATATAATAAGCATAACTCAAATAACAGCCATAATTCACAAAGCAACCATAACACAGGATATACATGGTTCACCCCCAACATGGGGCTACATCCACCAACTCTTCATCTTCTTTATTATATTTTGTCAATCTCCTTACATGCACAGAGCATCAAAACCCACTTCGCATAGGACAGGATATCTCCGTGCACCTCGCCAAATCCTCCTTCCCTTAGTCATGTCACAACACAAAGCCTCTTTACACTCACTTGCACTTAGCTCTGCAAGTTCTCAACACACAGCATGTACAAAGATAACTCAATCACATAGATCCAACTACTTACATCACTTGCACTCAGTTGAGTATAGAACTTAGCACCACATCTCCCCTACTTACATCGCCTAGATTTCTATTTATGCATTAAAAAAGGGACTAAGCATGGGTAAACTGATGGGACGACATCCCATACCCATTACATAAACTCAAAACCCAAAAATTCTGTAAAAGGGGGGCGAGATCATGTGATCTCTTCTTTGCCTGGCACTGCTTCTTCGATCAGCCTGTCTAAGACCCAAATATGATCTAACATGACCAACGTTTCCACAAAAATTGGTCAAGGGCCAACATGGTGTCAAGATGGAAGTAGGTATCCAGCTTTTGAACTCATTCTCTTACTGTGAATTGGATTGAACCATCAAAAGAGGGGATGGTGAGCTTCCCAATCTGCCTCATGAGATCAACGTTCTGTTGACCCCTGTTAACCTCCATTGGCCTATTTATATACTTGATATTGCAGTAGTCTTGTAGTGACATGGCAGCCTGAAAATACACACCGATAGCCTGGTACTCCCTCCAATAATCATCAAAGGCCTCACCCTGACCTTGTTGTCTTTGATTCCCTTCTTGTTGGTTCAAAGTGAACTGAGGTAAAAGAGCCCCAGGAATGATTCTTCATGTGGTTCTAGTACCACATTTTGTAGGAATATGGTTGTTTTTTCCCTCTGCATGGTTTCCATTATTCTCGTTGGGACCCCCTACACCATTTTTTCTACCATGGTGTCCATTAGTGCCCCCATTACCATTATTACCCCCATGGTTCTTTTTTTTCTGGTTGGTAGCAATAAATTATGCAAATAGTTGTGCTAACTTTTTCTTCCCAATCTGTATACCCTCTAAAATTTGCAAATCCTTGTCTTCATTCTAATCCCCCATAGCCACTTCTTGTTGTTCTGCCTCTAGTTGGTTTTCTTCTACTATATCTTCTTGGTTAATTTTTTTTCTTCCCCTCGCTACCCCCTACTTTTGTAGGTGATATACCCCTCTCTATCTCCTTGATTCATGAATTTCAAATCCCCTCAAACAAGTAGGAGTAAGGCTCTGATACCACTATAGTTTTCCCTCTCGGTTCTTAAGGTTTTGTTTTCTATATGTGATGTGGATACTTCGTTAAAATAGTTTATACATTATTGATTTAATAGTCTTGATAATGTGATAATTTTTAAGTCATATTGGAGCTCCAATTGATACATTTTTGGCACACAAATTTATATAAAAATATAACAACAATATATAAAACAACAACAATTAGATTTTAAAAAAATATATGGAAGATATATATGACTATTATTTGATACCTATTTGAGCTATGATAGTAGTGAGAAAACCCACAAACTCCTTCCTATTACTATAACAAACAACCATTTGGCATCTGACCTATATAGATTTGAATACACAACAGTAAGAAGAGATAAACAAGCCTGTCGTTGTATATGTTTTTTAGAAATGATAGGGATAAAAGAAAACAGTCCACGACAGGTTACTTGCCCTCACTTCTTCTAGAACTTAGACTTCAAGAGAGACACATTCCCTACATATACATATCATCCTGCAGATAGATGAAAATATGCTTGGAATTAATAGTTCAATCTTTAGGTTGAGTAGTGTGCCCAACAAGATGGATATGACTCTGCGAATACTTAGAGTGAACCTCAGTCTAAAATCTCATTCCTCTTTAGAATACTCGACCTATTTTCATAGATATATCAACCTAGAAATGATAGAAACTACTCACCAATATAAATCTGAATCCCCACAATGCATTCAACTCCCCATTCCTTCAACCACATAGTATTCCCATGCTAAAATCAACCACGAAAAGTACCTTGAATTACTCCTTACTATTATTTCGGCCCAATATGAGATATTTTAATCCCCCAAATACCACAATCTATACTGCTTCAAGGAAACTTTTCCACAATATGGATATCTCAACCATAAACTTTGAACTACACTTCCAAAGAAAAAGTATTCAACCATACTAAAGCACAATGAATAAAATTATGTGGTTTCTTCCTTAAATGACTATATAGGGTGGATATGTTGAACAACCTAAACCAATATATGAAATTTCCCTTAGGTTTTGTTTCCCAAGAGTTCTGAAGTCACAAGCCCTCTCTCAGATGATTTTAGAAAATAACTAGTCAATAATGAGAGAGGGAACCCTCTGTTTCCCCTTTTATTATTTTGTTGACTCTTTTGTGAACATTTTACATTTTAATAAGTTTAAATGAATTTTCGTATTCTCAATAGTCACTTTGGGGCCTTTTTCTATTTACTCAATGTCACCTTTCAAAATTAATTAATTCTCACTCCGATGACATACAATAAATAATTAATTCCCATTTTCATATCGACTATATCCCACGAGAATTAATTAGGATATTTCATTCATCTCCTAGAGGACTCATTTGGAAAGGGAAATTACAAAACCCCATTTATATCCAACACTCTATCCAATCCTATTCTTCCTTGGTAACACAATCCATAACTAGTTGTGCCACCAAATACTGGAAAACCCTTTGTATTCTTCTTCAATGCTCCTTTCCTAGTTTTGACATATATGTGCTAAAAACTCCCATTACATGTGAAATGTTTGGTATGTTGGAGTTAGTTCACACACACCTAGGATTTATTTTTCCTAAGTTTATTTACTATTTATTAGTCATAATTAGTCATTACCCAGTCTCCTATATTTTAGGGGATGATATTCCACCTGGAGAATATTCTCTTTCAGTTGACACTTCAGTTTGACTAGTTGAGTTGAGTTTAGATGTTGCATTGGGATCATCACCATGAAACATTGGGATCATCACCATGGAAATTTGACCTTGCCTTGGTATCATCACCAGAGTGGCACATTAGCCTTGATTCCCTGAGTTAACTCCTCGCTACTCTCTATTCAGTCAGTTAACTGAAGACCAGTTGACTAGTTAACTCAACTAGGTGGTAGTTCACTCCCGTAACTGCCTGAGAGACTATAATAGGTGAAAGTTCACTCCTATAACTACCCGAGAGACTAGAATAGGTGGAATTTCACTCCCGTAATTGATGATGTGTGTCCTGTTATGACTCCAGGAAACTCTCCTAGGCTGTAAGTCGGAGATGCCTGGTAACTAACTCTTTTTGGGAAATATTTTCTTAATAATTGATGTGGTTTTTTGATCAAGATGAATATCTAGGGACTGGACTGTTTTTTCAAGACTGTCTAGAAATATAAAATCTCACAAGGCCTTCTAGCAATGCAATCAGACAAGGTTTGATTAAATGGTAGAGAAGATATCTATTGAACCAGATTATACTCATATAAAACAAGCACAATGGGTTTAACAACTAAGGAAATAACTTATGATTCTCAACTTAATCAATCAATTAGTGAGATGACAGTCATATGCAGATTGAATAAGCATCAATAAAGAACATTCACTCATAAGATATCATAGAACAAAAAAGAAAAAGTCTGACAACACAACTGAAGGAAGCTTGCAATGTTTCATATAATAAGAATAAGTCTCTCTTACAGTGGAAGCATGTAGAACCCAAAATCGAACCCTTGGTTCATCTTCTATTCTAAGATTTATAGCATTACAAAGTAGTTCTAAGATCCTGAAAACAAGAATCAAATATACTAAACATAGTAATTGAAAATTCTGTTGCAAAAGAAGTGGGATGCTTCCCCAAAATGAGGACAATCCTAGATTTGTCTCTATTGATTGTTGTTGAAGTGTAGAATGGCCTCCCAAGGCTAGATGATGACTTTCAAATAGAGACTAAGTCGAATTTGCTGATGTGGCAAGGTATCCTTCTTTTCTGTTCAAATGAAAGTGCCCATAGACCTTTGGAATACCTCTTTTCTCCATGATTTGTCAAAAATAACTGCTGGGATGGACTTGATAATTCATGAGTCATTCACTTGAAACAGTCTTGAATCTTTTCATCTCAAAAATCCTTAATCTGTGTAAAAACTCATCCAATTCTGGACACACAGGCTTTCGGTGGTTACCTGGGACAGTCTCTGGGTGAGTTATCCGCCGAAAGCACATCTTTTCAGTTGTTAATGAGCACATCATAGGCTCGCCTAAACCACTGAAAGTTACTCTTTGGAGAGTTTCAAAATTGCAAAAATGTCTACCCTGAATTCTCTTTTAACACTCAAACTTTCTTAGATGCTGCAGTCCTGGTTCGTGCAGACCTATGAACTTTTGTTGACTGTGTAGGGGGTTATGTTATATCTATTATAGTTGTGGATAAATTAGCCAAAGTGTCCAATCCAGTTTGTTTCTCTTCAGGTGATTCAAACTCGTTTAGCTTGAGCCTCAGAATCCTGAGCTGCCTGTATAATTTTATGTTTTCTCTGATCAAATCTCTATTTCTATCTTTGATTTTGTCATGTTTTTCTTTAAGAGTTTAATTCATTTTATACAGTTCAGAGTTTTTGTCAGTGAGATCAGCATTGGCCTTTTTGATCACCCTCTCCAGAACTTCCCTCTCATAAATCTCTTGTAGGAGTTTGTTTATCTTCTGTGTTCTACCTTTCTTGGGCCTGCTTGAGGAGGCTTCTGCTTCTGGTTGCCTGTGGGTCTCTGGAGGATTTGATGGAGGTAGATTTATCTTCAATTGTGCATCCTATTTGTTCTGTAAGTTTTCCTGTGTCTCTGCCACCCCTTGCTCTGATTCAGAGTCACTATAAGCTAGATTGAGAGGGTTTTTTCCTGTGACAGGGTTTTTAGATTGTTTTTCCCCAAACTGTAATTTCCTCTTGATTCCTTCCTTTTTATTGGGTGATGCTTTTATAGAATCTATAGGCATTGATATTCCTTTCCTCCTCCTGTGACTACTCTTGGGAGTAGGATCTTTTCTGCCTCTAGCCTTCTCAACTTTTATCTCTGGAGGTCTTTCTGTTTGAAACTCATTCCAAAACAAAAAGAAACCCCACTCAATTTGTTTCCTCTACAGAGATTCTCTCACAAGAAGGGTAATCAGTCCCTGATGTGATAATCTTCTTGCAACTTTAGCAGGCTGGTCTTTCACCTGTCTAGCCATCTTAGTCAGGGTTTTATGAAAGAAATAAGGCATGTTTATGTGTTCTCTGCCTGTGAAATGATTAAGAAGTTTAGAATGGTAATACATTACCCTGTTGTAGCGCCCCTCACAGGTGATATGCACCAAAATTTCCCTTAGCAGGAACTGCCACTTTGATTCCAGATAGGACATGGGAATGTCCTTCTTCCAGGTCAAAGCTTTATGCACTGGAAACAGATATGACCTGAACTCGACATTTGAAGGTGAGGAGGTTTTAAACCAACAGTCCCCCGTTCTGGATGCCATTGTGTATTCGGAAATAGTTGCTTCATCTATAATAAACTCCTCCCTACCTATTTTAGCAATCCTTCCATCATAGGAGAGGGCAAATGCTTTGGCCACTTGTTGGTGAAAGGTTGTCAATTTTTCACAGTATGTGAAAACTCCGGCCTATTTAAAACACTTTGCAACCTCTGGATGAGCTTCAAAATACCACATGCCATCGACTTCGAATCTCAAAGAAGGACTTTCTTTTGACATGGTTCAATGCTAACTGTGCCTGAAACTGTGGGAAACAAGGTGTTCGGGAAGCAATGGTTCTGGGAACTAGAAATACAGTCAATATCACTTATGAAAAACCCATGAAATTGGTTGACCAAGCATAGGATTAATGAATTCACCAAAACACTGACCCACTCTCGGATGACAATCTAGCTGAGGAATGTCGAAACTTTAGATTTTCGGGGGGCAATTGAATTTCTAAAACTTTGAAAGAAAATAGTTTCTGATCTTACCTGATAACCCGACTAGGTTTCCTTGACTCGGGATGCTGGCTGAACTCGGAGGCACCTTGCCAATCGCCAGAGAATGCAAGATCCGGATTTTTGAAAACACAATTTTGCTGATAAAATCGCGAGCTTGTAGTTATCTTCAGCGATCCTCGGGATTCATTATAACACATTTAGTTTTCAAATGAAAGAATGACCTGGTAATGATGGCTGACGTACTTGCCGCTGGAATGGAGGATAGCTCCGTGCAATCCTACCTGCCAATCACCACCCTGCGTGGATTTGAAATAATCAATGCGACGGATAAGACACAGGTGCTGCAAATCTTCCAGATTGATACCACGAATGTGCATCATCTCCCGCATGGCGTGCTTTCGGTGGTTGTGTTTCTAATCATTGCGCCAATCTTTGACATCTGGCTCGTGCGAAAGCACGAGATTTCATTTTCCCGTTCAAACACTTTCGACGGTTACTTGCCTTCTCCTTCGAACCTTTATCTGCTGAGAATGAAAACTTTCGGTCGTTAATGAACTTAGAGGAGGCTCGCCTAAACCACTGAAACCTGATATTTTGCCATTTTCTTGAACGAACCAAAATCAACATGTCTTTTGAGATTATTTTGGAAATACAGACTCTCTAACCTTTTGATAGAAATTTAGAAATCAAATTTAGAAACCAACCTATCATCTAAAAATCAAATAAAATCCACTGATTTATTTGAGGAGTTAACACTGGCTCCTATTGGGGATGAACACCTCCCTATGAGGTTTCAAGAACCATAGAATCAATGCCTTTCCTGGAAAAGAATCTAAAAACTAAACTATCTTCTAGTGTTTCCATTGGGCATGGAGTTATTGAAAAATAAAAACTAAGACTATCATTACAATGTCTAGGCTTTACAGCCTTAGACGAAATAAAGTTTTAGAAATCACTCGTTTACCGGGCCACTGAACACTTCCTCACCCTCCAGATTCTGTAGGATGAAAGTGTTATTGTTTTGAACCTGAGTAGTCATAAAAGGGCCTGTCCACAAGGAATGGAACTTTCCATGCTTTCCTTTCTCCTATTGAAGAGCATCCCACTTTAGAACCCAGTCACCGATCTGAAAAATGTCCACCTTCGCCTTTCTGTCAAATGTCTTTTTGATCTGCATCTGATGTGCTTCTGATCTATCCACTAACTGTTCATGAGCTTGTTGCAGTTCCACCAAATCCAACATCCTTCTTACCATATCATTTTGCTCAGTCTGCTCTTCCTGAAATAACTTGGCCATAGGCAACACTAACTAAACAGGAAAGATAGCATCAGTCCCATAAACCAACTTGAATGGGGAAGTTCCTATGGATTTTTTAACAGTTACTCTGTCTGCCCACAGAGAAAATTTCAGTTTGGAATCCCAATTCTTTTTATTTTCCTCTAATAGTTTTCTTATGATTTTGATCAAGCTCTTATTTGATGATTCAGCCAAGCCATTTCCTTGAGGATAGTAGGGAGTCGAGTGTACGAGATGAATGCCCATTGATTCACACATGTCCACCAATGCTTCTGCTTTAAACACTGCTGCATTATCTGTCACCAACCTCTTGGGACATCCAAATCTGCTCAAAATATTTTCATAGAGGAACTTCATGACTACCTAGTGTGTAGCATTACGGGTGGGGATCACCTCTATCCACTTTGTGAAGTAATCGGTGGCTACCAGAATCCACTTGTGTTGACCACTAGATGAAGGATTTATTTCACCGATAAAATATAAACCCCACTGCTGGAAAGGGCCATTTACCACAATGGGCCTCAGGGGTAAAGATTTCAGCTGCTGCTTACCAGTAAATCTTTGGCATTTGTCACAAGATTTGATGAATGCACACACATATGCGAAGAGGAACAACCAATAGTATCCAGCCCTCAAGATCTTATGGGCAGTAGTATTCCAGTAATGATGAACACCGCAAATGGCTGAATGAAATTGATGGGTCACTTCGACAGACTCTTGTTTATCTAGACACCTGAGAAGCAGACCAGCAGGGTCCCTCCAATATAACAGATTATTATAAATGCAAAATTTGATATCCCTAAGCTTGAGAGCTCGAGCTTGAGTCAAACTGTATTCAGGAGGAAATTCAAGCTTTTGCAGAAAATTTATGATGCCAGAATACCATTCACAGGAAGACAAGTGCTCTGCCACTTGTTGACTGTCATGCTGCCCTTCCGCTGCCAACTCTGTCTGAGAATTTTCTGAAATTTCTGCTATGAAATTAATATCCAGCAGCTTATGATTTTCCTCCGCTAAAATCTTGGCAAGGCCCTCACCTTTTACCAGTTTGGTTGGCTTTACTTCAATATTGAACTCAATCATCTTTGCAATCCATCTCACCCTCTTTCCGTCAATATCCGGCTGGGTCAAAACATCTTTTACAGAAGATGAAGGAACGTATGCGATGACCTTTGAATGAAGGATGTAAATTCTGAATGACTTTAAATCTTTTATGAGAGCATAAGCTTGTTTCTCGATAGGTTCATACCTTAGTTCCGCATCCCTGAGTGTCTTGTTGAAGAATGCCACGGGATGATCAAAATCTTCCTCGTCTTTCTGAAGCAGGACTACTGCCACTATGTCATAGGAAGCAAAGGAAAAGACATAGAAAGTCTTACTGTAATATGGGCTGATCAGAATCGGAGATTCGATGATCACTTGCTTAATATCCTGAAAAGAGTTTCTCGCACTGTCTATCAATTTTATCTCAGCCCCTTTTTTCAACATGCATGTTATATGTTTGACTAATTCAGCAAAATTGGGTACAAACCTTCTAACAAAATTTATCTTACCAAGCAGTGACTGAATGTCCTTCTTTGGCCTCGGCAATGATAGCTTTTGAATTGCCTCCACTCGTGCTAGATCAATAATTACACCTTCGGCTGAGACGATGTGACCTAAGAGATTACCCTTTCTTAGAGCAAACTGGGATTTCTTGGGATTCAATGAGATCCCAAACTGTCTGCATTTTAAGAACACTCTTTTCATATGTTTCAGATGCTCCTCATGGCTGCTAGAATACACTATAATATCATCAAGGTATATGAGGACAAACTTGTCCTTTTCTCCCACAAATGCTATATCCATGGCCCTTTGGAATGTGGCCCCGACATTCATTAACCCAAAGGGCATCTTGGAGTACATAAAGGTACCCCAAGGAGTGGTGAATGCAGTCTTCTCCTGATCATCAGGGTGGACAGAAATATGATTATAACCGGAAAAGCCATCAAGAAAAGACATGAACTTTGCCCCCGAAATCCTCTGTAACAAGTGTTCCATCTTAGGAAGCGGATAGTTGTCCTTCTTAGAGCATTTCTTTAAGTTTCTGAAATCTACGCACAATCTGACTTCACCATTCTTCTTCCTTACGATCACCAGGTTGGCAATCCATTTGGACTATCTCAAGGGAACTATGATCTTGGCATCTAGGAGTTTTTTAATTTCTCTCTCAATCACTGGTAGCAGAAGAGGACTGATAGGCCCGAGTTTTTGCTTGAAAGGAATAGTGTCTTTTTCAAGAGGTATCTTATGTTGAATAATATCGAGATCATAAGTCTTTAAATCACTATATTTCCAAGAAAACACATCGGAAAACTCCTTCAAAACACTATAGTATTTTGACTTCTCATCAGCAGTCAATTCAAAAGACAAATTAATAAAGTTGGGCTGGCTTTTACCTCCTATGTTATTCTCTTGAACAACTGGATATTTCTCCTTTTTGTCTGGCTGGTAAGGGACATCATTCTGATCAAACAACCTTTCCAAGGGTACCCAACCTCGAGGTATATAATTGCTCGGTAACTGAACAATGTCATGCTGGCCCAACTTCTTCTTTAGCTCAGGTTCCTATGATTCTTCTTCGTTAAGATTCTGCTGATCAATGTGCAAATCAGAAAACTCATCTACCACTTGGAGAAATCTATTGAGTTCATCATCATCTTCAAAAACTTTCCAATATTTGACATTATCAGGTAAGGAGGGTCGATATTTTACTTGAATATCATAGTTGAGCTTAGGGGGCAAGGGAGGAATGAATGTGATGGATGAAACAGCAAGAGAATCAACGAGCTGATTCATATCCCTTGGTATGTATGAAATTTCAAAAACAGAAAAAGAATCACGCAACTTCCATACCTCGTCTTTGTAAGCTTTTAACCTGATATGCTTAGCTTGAAAGGTGTTGTTTACCTGTTGTACAATGAGGTCTGCATCTCCCAATACTTTCAACCCTTTTATCCTCATCTCTTTGGCTGAATTCAACCCCAACAGCAGAGCCTCATACTCTGCTATGTTGTTAGTGCTTCTGAAGTCGAGCTTGAAAGACAAAGATATGGTCTCCTTTGAAGGAGAGATCAGGACTACTCCAACACCTGTTGAGTCTTTAGTGCTGGCCCCATCGAAGTACATAGTCCAGACTGCAATGTTTTCACTTTCAGCCTGCTGTTCAATAGGCTTCACTAGTTGCATAGGAGTTGATTGACCATCGTCAATCTGAAGGATGCATGAACCAAAATCTGTATCCACAACATAGATAGGATGATTGACGGAATTCTTTCTGTCGCTAATGATATAAGCAAGTTGGTTTTCCATGTAAAGTCTTTTCATTTCCCCCCCAAACACTGGGATTGTAGCATAGGAAAGATCCATCTGCAATGTACTTCCTAATCTTTTTCCCCATGAACAAGACAAAAGCAGCCCAAACTTAGGTGGAATATCAACAACCACCACATTCATAACCATGCTCCTCATTGGTAGTTGAGAAAGGTTAATAACCATGTCTTTGATGAGGCTGAGACATCTGACCTTTCTAGAATCAAAGGAGAAAAGATCTTGGCATGGTTTGGTGACTTTGAGACCAAGCTCATCCATCACAGCCTTAGGCATAAGGTTATGTGATGCCCCAGAATCAAGCAAACAATTGTGAAGGATTTTGTCATGGACATTTAGTGATATGTAAAATGGTGGACAAGAATCGTCACGGTCTTCTATCATGGGCCCTATGGTCACTTTAGGCTTATCATCTTGCCGATTCACGAAATCGTCTGACGGAGAGGTCTTAGGCTCAAGAGACTTTAAGATGGCTGCTTTAAAGACTTCATTATTCATGAGTTCAGTTAAAGGCATTGGTATCTTAACCTTTTGAATTTCTGATTCAAAATTGAAAGAGAGAGATGGCTTGTCTGAAACCTTTACCTCATTGGGAGGAGCCTTAAGACTGACTTGATCCTTGGCTAGGATCTGAGTTTGTTTCTTTTGCTGTTTTGCTGGGGGGGGGATTTATTTTTCAAGGGCTGGAGGCTGATTAGAAGCAACCTCTTTACTTTTCACAGGAGTTGTATCTTCCTTGTTCTTCACAGGGGCAACAATGGGTGTTTTTGGACCCGCACTCTTGGATCTTAAGTTGTATCCTTTCTGATCATCTGTCAAGTAGACAACTCCTTCTACACTTGCTTCCTGAATTTGCTAATCCATCAGGGCCTCTTCATAGTCTACCTGTGTCAAAAATGAAGTATCATTCTCATCACCAAAACAATTTATCTCATCAGCATCCTCAATTTCATCGGGAGATGGTTGTTGCTCTTCATCCAATACTACATTTTGAAAAGGTGGTCTGATCCTCTGCTCATCAGCTGGGTTTCTGTCTCTTTGGAGGATTTGAACTTGTGGGTTATTCCTTCTATAAGGAAAAGCATTTGGATTTCTCGTGGAGAAAGTATTTCACTCTTTTGCTCTTGCTGGTTGCTGATTTTGGACCTTCAATTTGGACATTTCGGATGTCAGACTTTCCAGCATCTTGGCCATCTTTTCCATTTTACTATTAGAATAAGAGGAGGGCTCAACAATAGCCTTCTTCTTCTCTGCCCTTCCTTTAAGCTTCTGTGATGCTGTAATGTTAGATTCAACCTCGAGAGCATCATCTTGCATTAAAGCAAGTGTAGCTGATCGTCTTTCTCTAAGGATAAGACAAAACTCTGCATCAAAGGCAGCATAGAATGTGATATTTTCCGATGCATCGCTTGGTTTAATCTCTGTTAGGATCTTACCAAACATTTTATTGAATCTCTTGATAAAGTCCGAGACCGATTCTCCATCTCCTCTCTTCAAATTTCCAAACTCAGAAATGTAGTATAATAGATCTCTTCTTTCTCCCCAATGCTTCAAGAATACTTCATCTAATTGTTCAATGCCAGTGATTGAATTTGCTGGTAGCTCTTTGAACCACTTTCGGGCTTGGCCATCCAAAATCTGAATGAAAACTCTAGTCCACACATCTTCTTCTAAAATATTTATGTTTTCTACATAAGCATAAAATGCTTCAATGTGTTCTTCAGCTGTATACTCCCTTGCTCCTGTAAACTTCGACATATATTTCTGGTAGTCACCTGTTGGCATGGCAGACAGGGGGTTTGGCAAGAAAAGTGGGGCATATATGTTTGCCAAGATTTGTTCCATCCTGGTCAAAGGGGCAGCCATGACAGTCTTGGTGGTTGATATAGACGAGGAACTTGTAGGAGATGATGGAGGAGATGAGGAACTCGTAGGAGATGACGGAGGAGATGAGTTGCCTGAGTTAGAAAAGAATGGTTGTCTTACTTCACCCTGAGCAGAAGTTTCAGAAGTAGGTGGAAAGTAAGAGGCTTTATAAAACTGACTGAGCAACAAAGCTAGATTTTCTTCTCCTTTAGAGGACAGATCATGGAGAATTTCTTCAAGAACAGGCAGATTTGTATAAGTGTGTAAAACACCTTTTGAAGGTTTTCTAGGTGATGAATCAAAAGGAGATGAAGAGGAATCTTCTTTCTGTCGGGAAGATTCAGTATTCAATTCTTTTGGATGGGATGAAATGTCAATCTCAAGGACAGAATCAGTAATATTAGAAGAAAAAGAAGGTTCTTCTACTTTAGAAACTTGAGATGAATTTTTTTATTTCTTGGGAATTTTGGGTTTCAGCAGGGGATTCAACCAAAGACTTTTCAGATATGGAAAGATGAGTATCAGTTGGAATACCTGACTCAATTGCACTTGCAGATCCGAAAGTCCGTCTTTGCAAAGCTTTGCCCTTGCTGATGATTTTCTCTGGATCAGGAACTAATGTCGTCAATCGGCCTTCTAGGTTTGCCCTTGTGTTAGCTCTTTTGGGAGCCACTTCATTTCAATGGAGTCTCCAGATAGAAAATGTACAACCTGATAGTGTCTATTTCTTGTCTATCATCAAGAACTAGATCTATGTCGTCTCCCAGAGAAGATGAGCTTCGATATCCTCTCCCCGACAACGGCGCCAATTTGTTATCACTCCAGGAAACTCTCCTAGGCTGTAAGTCGGAGATGCCTGGTAACTAAATCTTTTTGGGAAATATTTTCTTAATAATTGATGTGGTTTTTGGATCAAGATGAATATCTAGGGACTGGACTGTGTTTTCAAGACTGTCTAGAAATATAAAATCTCACAAGGCCTTCTAGCAATGCAGTCAGACAAGGTTTGATTAAATGGTAGAGAAGATAGCTATTGAAGCAGATTATACTCATATAAAACAAGCACAATGGGTTTAAAAACTAAGGAAATAACTTATGATTCTCAACTTAATCAATCAATTAGTGAGATGAGAGTCACATGCAGATTGAATAAGCATCAATAAAGAACATTCACTCATAAGATATCAAAGAACATAAAAGAAAAATTCTGACAACACAACTAAAGGAAGCTTGCAATGTTTCATATAATAAGAATAAGTCTCTCTTACAGTGGAAGCATGTAGAACCCAAAATCGAACCCTTGGTTCATCTTCTATTCTAAGATTTATAGCATTACAAAGTAGTTCTAAGATCCTGAAAACAAGGATCAAATATACTAAACATAGTAATTGAAAATTCTGTTGCAAAAGAAGTGGGATGCTTCCCCAAAATGAGGACAATCCCAGATTTGTCTCTATTGATTATTGGTGAAGTGTAGAACGGCCTCCCAAGTCTAGATGATGACTTTCAAATAGAGACTAAGTCGAATTTGCTGATGTGGCAAGGTATCCTGCTTTTCTGTTCAAGTGAAAGTGCCCATAGAACTTTGAAATACCTCTTTTCTCCATGCTTTGTCAAACATAACTACTGGGATGGACTTGATAATTCATCAGTCATTCATTTGAAATGGTCTTGAATCTTTTCATCTCAAAAATCCTTAATCTGTGTAAAAACTCATCCAATTCTGGACACACAGGCTTTCGGTGGTTACCTGGGACAGTCTCTGGGTGAGTTATCCATCGAAAGCACATCTTTTCAGTGGTTAATGAACACATCGTAGGCTCGCCTAAACCACTGAAAGTTACTCTTTGGAGAGTTTCAAAATTGCAAAAATGTCTACCCTGAATTCTCTTTTAACACTCAATCTTAGATGCTGTAGTCCTGGTTCGCGCAGACCTACGAAAATTTGCTGACTGTGTAGGGGGTTTTGTTACATTTATTATAGTTGTGGCTAAATTAACCAAAGTGTCTAATCCAGTTTGTTTCTCTTCAGGTGATTCAAACTCCTTTAGCTTGAGCCTCAGAATCCTGAGATGCCTGTATAATTTCATGTTTTCTCTGATCAAATCTCTGTTTCTATCTTTGATTTTGTCATGTTTTTCTTTAAGAGTTGATTCATTTTATACAGTTCAGCGTTTCTGTCAGTGAGATCAGCATTGGCCTTTTTGATCACCCTCTCCAGAACTTCCCTCTCATAAATCTCTTGTAGGAGTTTGTTTATCTTCTGTGTTCTACCTTTCTTGGGCCTTCTTGAGGAGGCTTCTGCTTCTGGTTGCCTATGGGTCTCTGGAGGATTTGATGGAGGCAGATTTATCTTCAATTTTGCATCTCGTTTGTTCTGTAATTTGTCCTGTGTCTCTTCCACCCCCTGCTCTGATTCAGAGTCATTGTAAGCTAGATTGAGAGGGTTTTTTCCTGTGACAAGGTTTTTAGATTGTTTTTCCTCAAACTGTAATTTCCTCTTGATTCCTTCCGTTTTACTGGGTGATGATTTTATAGAATCTCTAGGCATTGAGATTCCTTTCCTCCTTCTGTGACTGCTCTTGGGAGTAGGATCTTTTCTGCCTCTAGCCTTCTTAGCTTTTATCTCTGGAGGTATTTCTGTTTGAAACTCATTCCAAAACAAAAAGAAACCCCACTCAATTTGTTTCCTCTGCAGAGCTTCTCTCACAAGAAGGGTAATCAGTCCTTGATGTGATAATCTGCTTGCAACTTTAGGAGGCTGGGCTTTCACCTGTCTAGCCATCTTAGTCAGGGTTTTATGAAAGAAATAAGGCATGTTTATGTGTTCTCTGCCTGTGAAATTATTAAGCAGTTTAAAATGGTAATACATTACCCTGTTGTAGCACCCCTCACAGATGATATACACCAAAATTGCCCGTAGCAGGAACTGCCACTTTGATTCCAGATAGGACATGGGAATGTCCTTCTTCCAGGTCAAAGCTTTATGCACTGGTAACAGATACGACCTGAACTTGACATTTGAAGGTGAGGATGTTTTAAACCAATAGTCCCCCGTTCTGGATAACCCTGTGTATTCAGCAATAACTGCTTCATCTATAATAAACTCCTCCTTGCCTATTTTAGCAATCCTTCCATCATAGGAGAGGGAAAATGCTTCGACCACTTGTTGGTGAAAGGTTGTCAATTTTTCACAGTATGTGAAAACTCCGGCCTGTTTAAAACACTCTGCGACCTCTGGATGAGCTTCAAAATACCACTTGCCATCGACTTCGGATCTCAAAGAAGGAATTGCTTTTGATGTGGTTCAATGTTGACTATGCCTAAAACTGTGGGCAACAAGGTGTTCGGGAAGCAATGGTTCTGGGAACTAGAAATATAGTCAATATCACTTATGAAAAACCCATGAAATCGGTTGACCAAGCATAGGATTAATGAATTCACCAAAACACTGACCCACTCTCGGATGACAATCTAGCTGAGGAATGCCGAAACTTCAGATTTTCGGGGGGCAATTGAATTTCTAAAACTTCGAAAGAAAATAGTTTTCGATCTTACCTGATAACCCGACTAGGTTTTCTTGACTCGGGATGCTGGCTGAACTCAGAGGCACCTTGCCAATCGCCAGAGAACGCGAGATCCAGATTTTTGAAAACACGATTTTGCTGATAAAATCGCGAGCTTGTAGTTATCTTCAGCGATCCTCGGGATTCATTATAACACATTGAGTTTTCAAATGAAAGAATGACTTGGTAATGATGGCTAATGTACTTGGCACTGGAATGGAGGATAGCTCTGTGCAATCCTACCTGCCAATCACCGCCCTGTGTGGATTTGAAATAATCAATGCGAAGGATAAGACACATGTGTTGCAAATCTTCCAGATTGATACCACGAATGTGCATCATCTCCCGCATGGCGAGCTTTCAGAGGTTGTGCTTCTAATCATTGTGCCAATGTTTGACATCTGGCTCATGCAAAAGCATGAGCTTTCATTTTCCCGTTCAAACACTTTCGGCGGTTACTTGCCTTATCCTTCGAACCTTTATCCGCCGAGAATGAAAACTTTTGGTGGTTAATGAGCTCAGAGGAGGCTCGCCTAAACCACCGAAACCTGATATTTTTCCATTTTCTTGACCGAACCAAAATCAACATGTCTTTTGATATTATTTTGGAAATACAGACTCTCTAACCTATTGATAGAAATTTAGAAATCAAATTTAGAAACCAACCTATCATCTAAAAATCAAATAAAATCCACTGATTTATTTTAGGAGTTAACATGTCCATATCACTCTAGAACACCACTATGGCACATTGGTTTACCTCAAGTCGAACTCATTGAGTTATACAGAGTATATCATGTGTAAAGTATTCATTTGTCACAACAGTTACGAGAATTCTTCCATTCTTTCTCTCCTTCTTCATCTTTCTCCAACTCGCTCTGCAAATGTGTGTATTATTGTTTATCTATATCTATTTTTCCAGGTTCAACACATTTACATGGTATCAGAGCCAATGGATCGCTAAGAAAAATCTACACCAAATTTTTCGTAGGTACAAAAGATTGAAGACATCGAAAAGATGGAATTCCAAAAGGAATTCATTGTTACACCTTACAACTATTTTGCATGGAAGGAGAAAATTGTCATGAATCTATGATATAGAGGGTTGTATAGGTTAACCATGAATACAAATACATAATCGACATCATCCATAGAAAAATCCAAGTACTTAAATCGCATGGATGAGGCACTCGGAACAATTTGCAGTCTTATCTCTCCCGATCTCCTTTTTCACATATCTTTCTGTAAGACTCCCAATGAAGCTTGGAAAATATTGGAAGGGATATTTGGAAAATAGGATGAGATGAGGGGACACATGTTAGAGGTGGAGCAGCTCACATTGGATCCAAAAATCTTTGACAATATCCAAGATTTCTTTACAAAATTCAAGGATTTACTATCACAACTCAAAGCTTGCGGGGTTGATAAATTGACAGAGGATAAATAAATGGTTCTCACCATTGTCTCCAAGATTGATCCTAAATTCTCAGTATTCATATCCACATTCCATACTATCAAATTTGCCTCTGGAGCCACCTGGACGATGCCTTATCTTGAGGACATTATCGAATCCATGACACAAGAGCAGAACAAGCTCATCAACATGGGCACAATCAAAGGCCCAAGGGCGCATGCACTCACTGTGCATGATGGAAGCCACAAATATCATAAATCTAAAGATAAAGACAAAAGGAAATCTCATGCACATACTAATAAGGAAGGGTACACAAAACCCTTCATTGATGCCTCTGGATCCAAAGGAGAAAAGGGAAGAAAAGAAGATAAATGCACATACTATCCCAAAGGATTCCATTCAGAATCTACATGCATGAAAAAAAAATAGATATGATGTCTCAAATGCTTCAGAAAAACAACCTTGGAGATCGCATCCCCAAGGGTGAAAAGAAGAAGAAGCCAGCAGATCTGAATTCTAAGAAAGACAATTCTAGCCATGCCTTGATTGCCATCAACTCCTCTCTAGATGCTTGGATCATAGATTCAGGAGCATCACATTACATGGACACCTCAAAAGTAGTATATTCTTCTTTGGATGCATGAAAAGGTCCTCCTATTCTGATGGGGGACAACTCTTCTATTGAAGTAACCGGCAAAGGAAGGATTGAACTCACCAACAGAAGCTTCAAGAATGTGCTGCATGTTCCCAAGCTTTCTGCCAACCTTCTCTCTGTGTATCAGATGATGAATTCCAGAATCCAAAAGAAATTCATATTCACACCAAATTCCATGGACATTTATGAAATGCAAACCAACTACAGGGTTGTTACCGGTGAGGTAAATCATCAGTCTAGATTGTATACATTTTCTGAATTCATTGAACCTGATTCTGGTTTACTACTTACTCATGTTGATTAAAGTAGTAGGATATGGCATGAAAGGTTTGGAAATTTGAATTTCAGATACATGCAAAATATTAGCAAGGAAATATTAGTTGATGGTATACCAAACATTCATTTCTCCAAGGGAGTATGTGAGGGATGCGTTCTCGGAAAACACCCTCAAGAGAAATTCGACAAAGGAAAGTCTCAGCGAGCTTCCACACCTTTAGATATGATCCACTGTGACCTTATGGGTCCTTTTATGCATACATCCATCAAAAAAGAGAGGTTTGTTCACATTTTTGTTGATTATTTATCACGTTTTACTTGGATCTACTTTCTCAGGAAAAAAATCGAGGTATTTCAACACCTCAAAGATTTCAAAGCCTTGGTTGAGACATAGTCTAGAAACAAGATCAAAGTCCTCCGAACTGATAATGGAGGAGATTATGTAAATCATGAGATCAATAATCTTTTCCATGAGGAAGGGATTCAGTTGCATCATACAATTCCCTACACTAAGCACCAAAATGGAGTTGCTAAGCGGAAAAACAGATCTCTAAAGGAGATGGCTTTATGCATATTGCGTGCAAAGTCACTACCACAAAGACTATGGGCTGAAGCACTTAACTATGCAACATACATCCAAAACATATCTACCCATAGATATGTCAAGGATAAGACCCCCTACGAGGCTTGGAACGGCCTCAAACCAGAAGTGACCCACTTCTGCATTTTTGGTTCACGTTCATGGGCACAGATTCCCTCTGAAAAGTGGATGGCACTTGATCCACAAAGCACTGAGTGCATTTTTTTTGGATGCCACGATGGTGTGAATGGATATCATCTTATTGATATTTCCTCGAACTGACTCATCATTTCACGTAGTGTCCAATTCGAAGAAAGTGTCTTGCATGTACCTCGGTAGCTGCATGCAGACACTTTCACTCTTCCACTTGTCTGAGATGATGAGCATGCACATGTTGACTCTTCTTCAAATGAGAGTTATGATTTATACAACTTAGATGATTCATATTTAGAGTCAATACAGTAAGATACAGAGTCAGAGCATCCATATGCAGTTGCAGAGCCAGAGCAGAGTCCCAAGTGGGCACAGACTACTCTTCAGGATGCAGGGGATCTCGTTGGCGATCCAGCTGATACTAGGAGGACTCGATTTGATTTCGAGGAACCTATTGTTGCACTCACTGCCATTGAACCATTTCCCTCTAGGCATATTTTCTAGGTTTAGTCTTCTAATCCATAGTCTTATGGTGAGGCCACTGGAAATTCCTTTTGGGAATCCTCCATGCAAGAGGAGTACAACTCCCTCCTTGAGAACCAGACTTGGGATATGGTTTCCCTTCCTTCTAGGAGGAAACTTGTCAGATGCAGATGGGTCTATGTGACCAAGAGTGCAACAGATGGACATATCAACAGATACAAAGCCAAACTTGTTGCCAAAGGCTTTCAACAGGTTCATGGTATTGACTATGATGAGACTTTCACTCCAGTACAAAAGATGGATTCCATACGTTTGGAACTTGCCATTACGACAGCCAAGGGATAGGAAGTCCATCAGACAGACATGAAGAATGCATTTCTTCACGGTGATCTCTTTTAAGAGATATACATGGAGTAGCCCCAAGGATTTATGCATGACTCATATTTGGTCTGTCGACTGAAGAAGTCACTTTATGGCCTCAAATAGGCCCCGAGGGTATGGTATGCCAAGATGGAATCCTACCTATTGTCATGGAACTTTGTACATTTTAAATCAGACCCGAATGTATACATACTCAAGACAACTGATTCACTTCTACTTTTAGTTCTGTATGTTGATGATTTGTTGATCATCGGTTGCTCGAATTCAGTGATTGTTGCAGTCAATAGGATTCTTCATGATAGGTTTTTGATGACGGACATGGGTCCACTACACTTCTTCCTTGGACTTGAGATTAGTCAGGATGCATCAGGCATCAAACTGTCTCAAGAAAAGTATGCATGATATCTCCTTGAGATATTTCACATGAGAGACTGCAAGTCTGCTCCGACTCCTTTCCTATCAGGAGTCAAACCCGAGGATGGCGGGGAGACTCCACTAGTTGATAGCACATTGTATAGACAACTACCAGGGAGATTTTTGTATCTCACACACTCCATACCAGACCTCTCCTATGCAGTTGGCGCAGTTTCCAATTTCATGTAGGAGCCACATGAGCTACATTGGAAGGCTGCAAAGCATATCCTTCGATACGTTGAGCAAGAAGTAAGATACCATTGCTATATCTTCATATTACTTCTTGATCAACCAATAGATAGGCTGCAAAGCCTATCTATTGGTTGAGCAAGAAGTAAGATGCCATTGCTATATCTTCATCCGAGGCAGAGTACAGAGGGGTAGTTAACATAACCATTCAGGCTATGTGGCTACAACATTTTCTCACTGAGCTGGGCATTTTGTTTCATCGTTCGATCGCCATATGGTGTGAGAACCAAAGAACTCTGAAGTTTTGCAGAGATCCAGTTCAGAGGTAGCGGAAAAATCACATCAAGATCCACATGCACTACATCCATGACTTAGTACATGAGGGGATCATTGACTTACTATTCTATCCTTCAGCAGAATAGACAACAAACATTTTCACCAAGACCTTCATTGAGCAGAAATTCCATTCTCTGCGAGGTTGTCTTGGAGTGAAGGACACAATTTCCTAGCAACTGTAGTTCTTCTTTTTACATACATTGTACCTTGAGGGGGGGTTTTTCCCATGAGGTTTTCCCTCTTTCCTCACTTTATTTTCAATGCATCTTTTCTACTTGGGTACCTAACATGGCCTCGTTGCCAGGACCCAATCTTTATTTTCACCATAGTGATGTTCAGGGGGGGTGTTGGAGTTACTTCACACACACCTAGGATTTATTTTCTCTAAGGTTATTCCTTATTTATTAGTCATAATTAGTCATTATCCAGTATCCTATATTTTAGGGGAGAATATTCCACCTGGAGAATATTCTCTTTCAGTTGACACTTCAGTTTGACTAGTTGAGTTGAGTTTAGATGTTGCATTGGGATCATCACCATGCAACATTGGGATCATCACCATGGTAATTCGATGTTGCCTTGGTATCATCACCAGAGTGGCGCATTAGCCTTGATTCCCTAAGTTAACTCCCCACTACTCTCTGCTCGGTCAGTTAACGAAAGACTAGTTGACTAGTTAACTCAACTAGGTGGCAGTTCACTCCCGTAACTGCCTGAGAGACTAGAATAGGTGGAAATTCACTCCTGTAACTGCTGGTGTGTGTCCAGATCACTCTATACCACCACTATGGCGCATTGGTTCACCTCAAGTCAAACTGATTGAGTTATACATAGTATATCATGTGTAAATTATTCATTATTCACAACAGATAATGAGAATTCTTCCATTCTTTCTCTCCTTCTTCATCTTTATCCAACTCTCTATGAAAATGTGTGTATTATTGTTTAGATAGATCTATTTTGTGCAGGTTCAACACATTTACATGCTATAGTATAGACCATTACATAAATCAAATTGCCAAACATATTATCATATGGAACTTGTGACATGTCTTCTTCCTTTTTCTTAGGACACCTTGAACATATTACTTTCTTGCATATTAAATATTTTCGATAGGTACCTTGAACAAATTACTTTCTTGCATATTAAATATTTTCGATATAGTCTCAACATATTTTGTTTGATTCAACCAGATTTTCCTATATGCAAGATCTCTTTTAATCTCCATTCACATAATGAATTTAGCAGCAACAAGATCCTTCATACCAAATTTGGAGGATAGCTTCAATTTCACCTCCTTGATAACATCCTTGTTATTTCCTACCAGAAACATGTCATCGACATACAAAACTACATAAATGAAGTTATCACCAACCTGCTTGGAATATACATGGTGATCAAACCTACCCACAAATCCCGGTTCAAGGATGCATGTGTCAAACTTTTGGTACCACACCCTAGGTGATTGATTCAGACCATATATGGCCTTATTTATCTTACGGATTAGCTCTTTCTTTCACTTCACTTCAAATCCTCGTAGCTACTTCATGTAGATTTCTTCTTCTAGATCCCATGTATGAATGTTGTCTTCACATTCATTTCTTCTACTTTGGAATCAAACGCATCAACAACAAATAAATAAATTTAATAGAAGTTAACTTGGAAATAGGAGAAAAAATTTCACCAAAGTTAATACCCTCTACCTGGGAATAACCTTTTTCTACTAACCAAGCTTTGTATTTCTCCAATTTTCCTTCTGCATTCAAATTCTTGTTAAAGAAGCATTTTCTACTAGCATATTTTATTCTAGGCGACAACTTAACTAGATACCATGCCTCAGTCTTATCCAAGGCATCCATATTTTCAACCATATCCTTCTTCTAGAGTTTAATATCCTTCGAATTCACTATTTCCTTGACATTTTAGGGATCATCATCAGTAAAAGATAAATAAAATTTAGCACAATAATCAAGTGGACTATACCTCTCTGGTTTCCTTCTTTCCCTCACTAATATCCTCAATATTAGGGTATTTGAATCTTCTTCTTCTACTTCATCTTCTTTTGTTGAGTAAGATTTTGAATAATTTGACTAAAAATGTATCTTCTAAGGTTATCATTCCCTTGGTACGAATTCTTGTTTGGGAACATCTTTAAATTCTCTAACAACAACATCCCAACTATAGAAAAGCTTCTTAGTTTTTGGGTTCCAAAGTCTATATCATTTTATACCATCTTTATTTAACCAACAAAGATACACTTTTCAACATTATTATCCAATTTACTCCAATTTTCCTTTGGAACATGTACATAAGCATCACAATCAAACACTCTAAGATTTTCAAGAGAGGGTTTCTTACTAGTCGAGGCCTCGTGTGAAGTTATGCCATCTAGCATTGATGAGGGTGATCAATTGACCAGATAACATGCAATACCCATTTCCTCTGCCCAAAATTCTTGTACCAACCTGATGTAAGGTTCGGCTCCACAAAGCCTTATAAAACCCAAAATAAAATTTAATTTAAGGAATGCTAACCTAACATTTTAATTTACTTCATAATCAACATATAACCAAAATTTATTGAACTGGACATAATAGCTTACGAACAACCTTATAACCCTTCATATTCCTTAAATTGCATAAAACAAATACGTAAATTAAAATACCTTGGTCTGATGCTAACCTTCCACTTGTCTTGTTGACCTTTCTGTTGCTTCCGCTCGTCTTGTTGACCTTCCTGCTGCTGCCTTGTCCAGCTTGAAGCCACAGATCAACTGTGCCCAAACTGTGTTTCCACCCTGCCAGCTAGGACAACTTCCTAGCTCCAACATACCATATGGATATCCTGGCCCCCATGCCCAAAACCCCCAACAAACCAGTGCCCCCCGTACTAATTCTTCTCGACTATAGAACTGAAACTCCCTTGCACAAATCCAAGAGAACCCTCCAAAAAAAAATGATCCCTTCCTTTCGTGAGCCTCCTCCCCTCATATCTCTCCTTCACTGCCCTTTTCTCCTCATTTATTACCTCATCTATACATTCATTATCTTATACACATAGTTAATGCCCTACGCTATTATTTAATGTTTCTTATCCTTATTTTTAATGCTTCTTATCCCCTAGTATACGTAGATCATTTAATTAAACTATTAAATTTATTAACCCTCTTAAATTTATTACCCTGTTCATTCGATGCGATAGGTAATTAATTTAATTAATTAATTAATCAAAATTATAACAATTAATTAGTTAATGAATATTTAATTAATATTATTATGCCAATCTTTGTTTAGTTAAAACCGTGTTAGGACAATTAATCACCTAATAATTTTTTACTTAATAATCCCTAAACATATATTCAACTAGGGTTGTTACATACACCCACCCTTCAGGAAACTTCATCCCAAAGTTAAGGTATCTTATGGTACAAAGGAAAAGAAACATGGTTCACACATTCATAACAATTAATTGTCATTATTAGTAAGTAAGTTAAGAAAACTCATACATACTAGTGTATATGTACAGGAAATGCATGTGTAGCTAGTACAAGTCTTGTGCATGTACTAATAATCAAAACTATCATCCTTTAGTAATTTATATATGCATCCAATCCAGTCAGCAAGACTAGTCTTTTATAAAAGACAACAAACCAATCAATTGTTTGAGAAATCTTTTAATTACTATTATCCGGTTCAACAATTCTATTTAGACAACTGTGGTTTAGTTACGTAATGATGAATATTCATATATACACATTTCCTTTTTTTTTTTTTTTTGAAGGGAAAACATTAAATTCCACCACAAGACAGATCTCCATACCTTCTCAACTATTACTACTCATCCTTCCTCCCTAACCTACTTCCATATCCATTCCTATCCTCCCTGTGCTAGACTATCTTGGAGTGTCAACTATATTGACCTAACTCCAAATAGAACCCGTAAGTGGAAGTGTCACAATCTCGACCAAGATTCCCTAGAAGGCATCTGCCAGTCATCATCACACGTCTTGGGGAGCATGAACTAACACCGTCGTCCCATGACTTCAGGTTTCAGAGGATACATGGTGGGAAATGCCTCCACCCCTCCTAATCGTAACTAGGGTCCACACCCTACAATGGAATATATAGTGGCACCATGTTGCTGGGGGTTTTGTCATCGTTTATTCGGTTTTGGGCAGTGCCATCACCTGAAATCATGCACTGGTCCACATATCATAGCAATGCATCCAAACCAATATAATTTCACATACAATATTCATACCATAGTGTTTCTTGGCTATTGTTCATGATATCCACTTTCATCATCTTTATCCCTTGGCTATTTCATAGCCCATAACCTGCAGATTAGTTTGTAACACAAACTCATACATTTCTATGCATTATCATGATGTAATTGCATACTATCATCATTTCAATTTGGTATCCTTGTACCGATAAATTAACATCAAATTTTTCCAGTTAGAAATAGATCTCATAATATCCCATAATTCAATTTTGACACCCATTCATAAGACTATCATTTACCCACAATAGATTGCATCATATCCAACATCATCCTAATAGCATTTAAACATTCATTAAATTCACATTCTCACAATATGTCGCATCATATACATCATCATCAATAATATTTAAACATTCGTAAAATTTACATTCACATAATAGATCGCATTACATACATCATCATCAATACATTTAATCATACATAAAAGTTCATACATTTAAAGTTTAGGTGTATCACTTAATAGTTTCATTGTGACTAGAAAATAAAGTATATATGCCTCAGGTAATCCTGGTTGTCTAAGTCAAAAGGTGGTGTTGCATACATCCAACCTTCGAGAAACATGTTCTCGAGGTGGTCAAAAAAGTGAGGGATAGTCTCGCCATAGTGTCTCGACGTCTTCCCAAGTAGCAGATCCTAGACTATACTTGTCCCACTGGACCTTAACTTGGTCTACCAGATGGTTCCTGAGCTGTTGGAATCTATGGTCCAATATGCGTAACAGTTCTACCGTGAGGTTTCCCACGTCCGATACCTGTAATTCCTTCCAATTTAGTTTATGTGATTCATCAACAACATAATGACGTAAAACAAATACATGAAATACATTATGAGTTTTATGCAATTGGGGTGGCAGTACAAGACGATAGGAAATGGGTCCAATTCTCTCTTGGATTCTGAATGGTCCTATAAATCGAGGTGACAACTTTGTCCCCTTCCCGAACCATATGGTACTCTTATTAGGCCTAATACGAATGAAAACCTGGTCTCCCACCTCATAAATTTGGTCAGTCTTGTGTGCATCCGCATAACTTTTCTTCCTATCCGGTGCTTCCTTTAGTCTCTACCTAATCTAAATCACTTGTTCCTCCATCTCTTGAATCAATTCTGGAAAAACTGTTACTCAGTCTTCTAGTCTATCCCAACTCAACGACATTTTGCATGGACTTCCATACAGAGCTTCGTAGGGTGGCATTTCAATGGAGCTATGAAAACTGTAATTGTAGGCAAACTCTACCAAAGGTAGTTACTTCTCCCACTGGGTTTGATTATCCATTACATACATCCTAAGCATGTCTTCCATGACTTGATTTACTCTCTCATTTTTCCCATCTGTTTCAGGATGATAAGTTGTGCTTAAGTTCAACTGGGTCCCCAACGTTGACTGCAAACTTGTGCAAAACCTAGAAGTGAATCTGAAGTCCCTATATGAAATGATCTTCTTAGGTATCCCGTGAAAATGGATAACCTCGTTTATAAACACACGTTCCATATTAGTGACATCATAACTATTTTTAACCGGAATAAATGAGCACTCTTGGTAAACTTATCTACTCTCACAAGAATGGAATTCTGTCTATAAGATGTGAGCGGTAACCCCACAAAAAAATCCATAGAGATGACTTCCCATTTGGACATAGGAACATCATGTGGTTGTAGGAGGCTTTCCAGGTGATGGTGTTCGACTTTCACTTCTTGAAACTCTAGGAATTTGGAGACAAAATGGATTATGTTTCGCTTCATGCCTACCCAAAAGAAGAGCTTCCTCATGTCTGCGTACTTCTTCTTTACACCCTGATGCACACAATAAACTGATCTATGGGCTTCCTTCAATATGATGCTTTGAATATCCCCATTTTTCAGGGATGTACATCCTTCCTCGATATCTCAATAGTCCATCTTCTTCTAGACTATATCCTTCATACTTTGGATCTAACTGCCTCCTGCTCTAGAGGTTTAAAGTAACCTCTAAATACCAACTATCTCCTTGGAGTTGTGTCAACACATGTTCCCTCGCATTGACTTTTAAGGGTATCAAGGAGAAGACACGTGGTCTCCTGCTCAAGGCATCTACGACCACATTTTCCTTCCCCTTGATGTACGAAATACCAAAATTGTACTCACTCATAAACTCATTCCATCACCTTTGCCTAGCATTCAGATCTCTTTGAGTGAAGAGATGTTTTAAACTTTGATGGTCCATTTCGAGCTTAAAGTTTCTCCCTACAAGATAGTGCCTCCAAAGTTTCAGAGCTAGCATTACAACTGCCAACTCTAAATCATGAGTCATGTATAGCTCTTCATGTTTCTTCAACTTTCTTGATGCATAAGCTATCACTCCTCCATCCTGCATTAACATGGCCCCTAACCCTTGCTTCAAGGCATCCGTGCAGACTGTGAAGTCCTTTTCCATATCCAACACTCGTAGAATTGGTGCACTAATTAGTAACCTCTTAAGCTCGATGAATGCACTATCACATTCTTCTGTCCATTCATACCTGACACCCTTGCACTGCAAATTGGTGATGGGTTTTGCTATTTTTGAGAATCCTTCCACAAATCTCTAGTAATAACCTGGTAGCCCCATGAAGCTTCTCACCTCCTGAGCATTTTTCAGCACTGGCCACTCCATAATGGCCTTTACCTTTCTTGGGTCCATGGAGATTCCTTCGCAGGAAATGATATGACCTAAATAGTGGATTTCTTTCTGAAGGAAGGAACACTTCGACAACTTGCCATACAATTTGTTCTCTCTAAGGCAGGACAACACCACTTGTAAGTGTTCCTCATGTTCTCTTTCGCTCTTGGAATACATGAGGATGTCATCTAGAAAGACTTGTACAGAACGATCTAAGTACTTCTGGAATACACCGTTCATGAGGCTCATGAATACTTCTGGCGCATTGGTCAATCCGAAAGGTACTACGAAAAAATCGTAATGTCCAAGCCGAGTTCGAAAGGCAGTTTTTTGGGATATCACATTCCTCAATCCTTAACTGTTGATACACGGATCACAAATCGATCTTTGAGAATATTGTCACTCCTTTCATCTGATCGAAGAGGTCATCTATTCACGACATTGGGCACCTATTTTTCACTGTAGCATGGTTCAAGTCCCTGTAGTCTATACACAGTTGTAAGGATCCATCCTTCTTCTTCACAAAAATTACCGGTTCACCCCAAGGTGAGACACTGGGCCTTATTAGCCCTAAGTCCAATAACTCTTTCAACTAAATTTGCAACTCACAAAGTTATGGTGCTGTCATTCGATACAGAGTTTTGGAAATTGGTTCTGCACCAGGTTTTAGTTCGATAGTAAAATCTAGCTCCCTCTCAGGAGGTAACCCTGGTAACTCGTTCAAACAAATATCTTTAAACTATGAAAATACTAGGTTCTGATCTAAGGAGGGTCCTTTCTTTTCATTCACTACTTCAACAACATAATTTCGACACCCTTGCCTGAAGCATCGCTTAACCTTTCGCTAAAAACAATCTAATTAGTCGCTTTAACTAGTATTAAATTCAAGCATGAATTATAAATTTTAAATATAATTAAACATAATTTTAATTATAGTCTGGACCCAACCCTATTGTCTGGACCCAAACCTTTTCCCTCCATTAACTGCACTTATTCATTACTTCAAAGAATGGTGACTGATACCGTGCCCCTTGCGATCACAGTGGACGAGATGAATTACTTTGAAGAGAATGAGTGGGATTGGAGGTTTAATGTTCCCTTACAAAACTAGTAGATTTACCAAGATCGATTACATTAACTTGGAAACTTATAATAAAGGATAATGTCTTCATTTATCTATGAGAAAAATGATTCTTTAGACTCAATTTTTTTTTTATTTAGTAGAGGATATAAGCTTAATTCTTAATTCATATCCTTCATTTTTGGGAAAAACCATTACTACCCGTTGAGTAACCGACCTCAACTGTTTATCTTGTAATAGACCCACTCTTCACAACTCTAGTTTGGATAAGGATTCCAAACTCCTCTTATAATTATGGAATTTTGGTTCATTACGGGGATCGAAAACACTGGAATAAATTCCAAGTTAATGATGAGATATAACTATCTAGGTTTGAGTGGATATGAGTACCTTAAAATCCATAACCGGCTTAATATCCATAAAATAGAGGAAAAATTTAAAGATGGTGGGTGTGATTCTTATATTAAAATGTGTGTGTGAACTTCCCACATATGCAGTTCACTTGTCTGGAAGGAAATGGGACCCACACTTTTGCAAAGGGATGCATGGGACAAAGTTTCATTTAAATCTACGAGGAACGTTTTTCAAATTATATGTTCTAGATCCATTTGTTATACTAAGATTTTCTTAAAAGATTCCAGTGAATTCTATAGTTAATTTAATGCAATTATAGAGGGGTCTTTCTCTTAACAACCATTTTGATATTAAGATTATCTTAAAAGATTACAACACACACTAAATTGAATTTCAGGCTACTCCTGAGTCCTGTGGTGTGTACTTTTTTTTTAAGGTAAATTAAGAATTTAATTATAAAAAATATAAAAATAAAAGCAACTTGATTGGAATAAAGCATCATCAAATTAAGCAGCCAGATTCGAAATGCACCCTCATGTAAAAAAAGTTAATTGACCATCTTTTTCTTCCGTTATAATAATTGAAATTTATACTTTATTTGTCAATGCTGCAAACAACAAAATAACAACGAGATTCCCTGCCAAACGGCCCATAAGTAACCAAAAGATGCATCACAAGAAACCGACTAAATTATATCATTTACGTCAGGAAACATGTTATTAGGTCAGTGCACCATTTAAATAGTGTATGGTGATGCCATCCATCTGAATCTCGATCACTACTCTCCAGATATTCCAGAAGTTTAGAAAATTGGATCAGTCAAACGAACCTCATTGTTAATAGGTCATACACTACAAGTCGACGATAACCAAAGACTGACCCCTCCATATTGCTCACAGGTTTAATGAAAAAATCTCCTATCTCAGTCGTTTACTGGAATTTGCATTCCGAAAATCTTTCTAAAAAATAAAAAATAAAAATGGACAGTATTGGCCAAAAGAAGACGATTTAGCAATATTTAATTAAGTGGACACAGCGGACAGGATGGGTCATGCCATCCATCTCCAAACCCCTATACTATTTCATTCTTACTTGAATTTAAAATTAAACATTAACTTAAATTAAAACCTTAACAATTTAACCAAAAGAAATAAATAAAAGAAAATGAATAATAATAAAATAAATAAATAAATAAAAACTGAATAAGAATAATAAAATAAATAAATAAATTTAACGTGGGTAGTGGGTCCTCGCATGAGGCCCGCATGCCCCTCCCTCACCATGCTCACTCCAAACCCTACACGCCTTTCTTACAAACCCTAAACTATCCTTAACCCTAACACTCCCTCATTGCCGCCTCTCCACTCTACTCTTTCCCTCAGCTCTTGGTGCTGGTGCTGGTCTGGTCATGGCTTTGTGCATGGTAGTGGCGCTGAAGAGATGCTAAGTATAGAATCACTGGTATCTTTGGAGGAGTTGCGGAAAGATGGATGTTGTGAGTCGAAGCCTGTCCACTTGTGATTAGCGTTGGCGCTTGGTGTGTTAGCTATAGATTTAGCCTTCTACGGACATGATTCTGTGATGTTTTTGAGAATCTGGTTTGGTGATATTAAGGTTCAAAATTTCTTGCCTGGTTGGGATAAATTTAGCCACCGTTAAGTGAACTCTCTTATTGTCCGGTTGGGTTATAATTTAGCTACAGTTAAGAAAGTTGTCTCTTCTTCAACTATACTTGCTAGAGAAAAACGTTTGTGCATGAGAGGAAACATGCGAGTGGCCTTGCAATGGGGTTCATTACGAGCATGATCTTGGGTTTTATTTTTTTGACTTGCATTGGTGGTTTCCTTTTATTCACTCAGAGAACAGGCGAGCTATTCAGAGAAGCCAACAACCTGGTTGAGTTTTTTTTTTTTGAGTAATAGGAAGGGCTCAGCTTTTGCGTTGGGCTATGTGTTGGCTCTTGGTCGGATTCCTCCTCATTGCACATAGGTGATGGGTAGTACACGCAGACCTGTGGATTCTCCTCCGTGACTTGGCACTTGCATTGGTATGTTGTGTGAATACGCCTGTGTAACAACATGAGTTGTGCAAGGTATGGTCTCGTGGGCTTGCACCTGCGGATTTTTTTTTTTTCCTCCACCCATTTTGTTATCCTTTGAAGGTGTTATCATTTGTGGTGAGCCATGTTTCAGCCCCATGTGGTCTCTTCCCTTGGCATGGCACTTGGTATTTGGGTTCTTGTGTGCTGGTGCGTAGTGTACCTCACTCTACCCATGGGTTCCTTCCTTTGTGGCCTTGTTCTTTGTGAATCACTTCCTGGCACATTGGAAATATCTCGTTGTGGAAAATACTAGGCCTGGCGGAGATCGAGGGTTTGACCTCACCGATTGGTTCTTATGGATTCAGATTAATGCCCATGTTGATCCACTAACTTGTGCGATGTGTTTTTTTTGTTTGTTTTATTTTGACACAACATATTTCCTCTTGCAACCATATATAAGTGGTACATTATATATTTTTCCTCATCCTTCATCATTGTTGAATCTTTTGCAGATGCCCATGATTTGGTGATATACAACATTAATGTTGAATCAAGTTGATTCGCCTTTGGCAAGTTATCTATCTTTTTACATGCAACATCTAATGATGGTGAACTGAGTATATCATCAAAATTGAGTTGTGCCACTCTCAATGCCTCACCATCTGCAACTGCATTATCATATGCTTGCATTGATGCCAAGCATTTAGCTGCTAGCCTAGCTAGTTCATTCCTTGACTCTAGACTATCATAATATGTGTCGGAAACTAATTTAAGATGTTCAAAGAAGTCCCCAATAAAATCTTTGCGGCGCCTAGCAATAATGGCATCAACTTCTGATGGATTTTCTTGAATTTATTTTAAAAGTAAATCATGCCTCTGCATATCCTCATCAACCTCCTTTATTTTTCTACCAAGCTTGAGTAGCTTTTGTTTCTTTTTAAGGTCGGTTTCTGCATCTGCTTGTACTTTACATCGTTTGAAAAAGTGAGGCCTGATCTTGCTCCATTCCTTACTGAATGCCAACAACTTCCTCCATTCACTTTTCTTTGGTTTCTCGATCATGAAAACTTCAATTAGTCTGTCACACACATTGATCATCTTATAGCCCTTCTCTAGCTCCAGATATTTTTCCTCATTATTGCTTGATGCAATCCCTTGGGCATTTTCAGTGCCTTTAGTATTTCTGGGAGCAAATGTCCTATCTCCTGAATTCACTATTGAAGAGGATTGGTGTGCTTCTATTGAATTACATGATCAATTCCAATGTGAATCTCTTCCTAATTTTCATATTTGCACTTTCACTCTTCCTCATTACAATTTCCACATCATTGGTGAATGAATCATACTATTTCATGTTTTAAGGTCTTTTGACTCGCATAAATATCAGTTTTTTTTTTCCATATTTTTTTCATATACGTAAAATAATTTGTATGAGAAATACTTACATCTCCCACGCCCTTGTAAGGCCTCTGACTCCTTTAAATTTTCAATATGTATGTCGTTTATTTTTATATTTGTGTTAAAAAGAAATTGTGCTTGGCTTCCAGGTTAGGTGGGGCTGGAGATAGAGCTGGAGCTTGGCCCTAATTTATATTTACAATTACATATATATATTCATATACAGATTATTTAGGGATTGTTTAGGATTTCAAAGGGTTTAAATATAACTAATTAGGGTTATTTAAATTTCTGGGTTAGTGTTGAACAGTTACTTATTCTCAACTTTCCTTCTTACAAGCGGGTAGGTGGGTAGGTGGGTAGGCCCTTAAGGCTCTAGTGCTTCAAACTGAAGCTCTGATACCATGTGTAAGGTTCGGCTCCACAAAGCCTTATAAAACCCAAAATAAAATTTAATTTAAGGAATGCTAACCTAACATTTTAATTTACTTCATAATCAACATATAACCAAAATTTATTGAACTAAACATAATAGCTTACGAACAACCTTATAACCCTTCATATTCCTTAAATTGCATAAAAAAATTACGTAAATTAAAATACCTTGGTCTGATGCTAACCTTCCGCTTATCTTGTTGACCTTCCTGTTGCTTCCGCTCGTCTTGTTGACCTTCTTGTTGTTGCCTTGTCAAGCTTGAAGCCATGGAACAACTCTGCCCAAACCGTGTTTCCACCCTGCCAACTAGGACAACTTCCTAGCTCCAGAATACCATATGGATATCCTGGCCCCCGTGCCCAAAACCCCCAGCAAACCGGTGCCCCCTGTACTAATTCTTCCCGACTACAAAAATCAAACTCCCCTGCGCAAATCTAAGAGAATCCTCCAAAAAAACATGATCGCTTCCTTTCGTGAGCCTCCTCCCCTCATATCCCTCCTTCACCGCCCTTTTCTTCTCATTTATTACCTTATCTATACATTCATTATCTTATCCACATAGTTAATGCCCTACCCTATTATTTAATGTTTCTTATCCTTATTTTTAATGCTTCTTATCCCCTAGTATACGTAGATCATTTAATTAAACAATTAAATTTATTAACCCTCTTAAATTTATTACCCTATTCATTCAATGCGATAGGTAATTAATTTAATTAATTAATTAATCAAAATTATAACAATTAATTAATAAATACATATTTAATTAATATTATTATGCCTATCTTTATTTAGTTAAAACCATGTTAGGACAATTAATCACCTAATAAATTTTTACTTAATAATCCCTAAACATATATTCAACTAGGGTTGTTACACCTAACACCACTGAGCATGCTCCTTTATTTTTCCATTAGCATCATTTTCATCCTTT
The DNA here is from genome assembly GCA_009831015.1 of Picea engelmannii. Classification (NCBI taxonomy): domain Eukaryota; kingdom Viridiplantae; phylum Streptophyta; class Pinopsida; order Pinales; family Pinaceae; genus Picea; species Picea engelmannii. The sequence continues at coordinate 846,798 of ML777477.1, forward strand.
TTGCGACTCCATTATGATAAGGTGTGTATGGAGTATTCTTATTCCTTGCTATACCACACTTCTGATAGAATTCTTCGAATTCATTTCCATAAAATTCTCCACCATTATCCATCCTCGATAGAAATATTTTCTTCTTTATTTGATTTTCTACCAAAGCCTTAAAATCTTAAAATCTATCAAATACCTTATATTTCTTTCTAGGAAAATACATACATTTGTTCCTTGAGAAATCATCTATGAATGAAACATAATACACATATTTTCCTAGTGATGGAATGTGCACATGTCCTAACACATCATTGTGTATCAAATCTAAGATTTTCTCTTCTCTTGTAGCACCATATGGGAATCTTACTTGATCCTATTTACCATATATGAAATGTTCACATAAGACAAAATCTAGGGTTCAAATAGACATACCTTCAACCATACCTTTACAATGTAGTGTTTGAAGACCCTTTTCTCCAATATGTATTAGTCCTCGATGCCATAGCATGGTCTTATTTCTAGGGATAGTATGGATCTTTCTTGTAGTGCCCAACTTTACCACACTTCTAGAATTTCCTCAATGATTTTCCTAGAGACTTAGATCTACCTATAGATTTAGATATCCCCTCCCGAAGACTTATTTTTGTTCATATATTGGGGATGACCTATTACAAATAAAGCATCTGTGCTCTGAGTATCTGTGCTCTTCCACCTAATCTCTTCCGATAATAAGGATGCAACTACATCATCATAATTCAATGCAAATTGATTTGTACTACCAATTTCTACAACCGGATTATCCCAAGAGTCTAGAAAAGAACATAAAAAATTAATACACTTATAGTCTTGCATAAGCTTGATATCAATAGAGACAAGTTGACTTACCAGCATATTGAAGGAATTTAGATTTCCTATCGTAGAATCTCCATCTTCCATCCTAAGATGATACAATGTTTTTCGAGGAAACAATTTATTTACCAAGGATTTTGACTTATACAATTTCCCTAACTTTTATCATAGTTCCTTGGATGTAGCTTCTCCTAATACATTTAGCAACATCGAATATGATAGGAAGATTCGAATCATCCTCCTTACTCTTCTATCCAACTTCTCCCAATCTTTTTTCAACATACCAATAGGTTGTGTACTAATAGGTTGTGTACTAGTAGGTTGTGTACCAATGGATTGTGTAGTAGTAGGTTGTGTACTAGGATCCACAACAATCCATTGTTCATTGTCTACAAGAAGGTCCTCCATCTTGAGCTTCCATGGCTCAAATATTTGACTGTTAAAATTCTCAATACCGATTTCAGAATTGCTCGCCATTCTTTTTCAACACATGAATCACCACTAAAAATATCCCACTAATCCTGGGTTTATCATTGACCCAAGATAAACTTCATCTTTCAAGATCGATCCAAACCCTTGGAAAAAAGGCGTTTCTGTGAAGCCACAAATGAGCTCTAATACCACATGTCAGATTTAAACTTTGAAGTAAAAATATGAATACATATTCTTAAGCAAAACAAAAGTTAATCAATGGTTGTTACACACAATACACGAATATTTGCGTTAAAAACCCTTAACCAGGAGAAAAACAATCTTCATTGTTGCTTCACCTCTCACCTCTTCATTGTATTAATTTCACCATTCACAATACAATATATACAATATTTTTGGTATTATGCAACTACCAAAACCCTAATCCCCTAATCCAAAATGATCAAATCTAATGCACCCCACACATGTAAAGAATATTTAACAAATACCCAACATGACAAGCATATAAATTCCATATAAGTTGATGAAAATTATTATCCCAATGCATCGTAACCACTTTTAATAATTCTATTGTGAGAGTTTAATCTAGTATTTATCAAACAAAAATGTTGATCAATGAGATGGGTAACTTATGCAAACAAAGATGCCAATAAATGAGATGGATATTTGACATAAACAAAGATGCGAGTGAGTCAATTGAGATGAGTAACTTATGTAAACAAAGATGCCAATGAATGAGATGGATATTGACATAAACAAAGATGCGAGTGAGTCAAATTGAGTAGCTCAAGTTTTTTTCCATATCTATAAAATAGGTTTCTTGGTAGAATGTTGAACATACTTTGTTAGGTTTTTATTCTTGGTAAAATGTTTAAAATACTTTTTTAGGTTTTTATTAAGAATTTAATTGGATTGAACTTTATTGTTTCAATAAAGAAGTATTCCATATCTATAAAATAGGTTTCTTGGTAGAATGTTTAACATACTTTGTTAGGTTTTTATTCTTGGTAAAATGCTTAACATACTTTTTTCGGTTTTTATCAAGCATTTAATTGGATTGAAATTTATTGTTTCAATAAAGAAGTATAATTTGACCAATATTACATGATTGAGTATTCTATATGGTACTAAATTGAATTATTCTTTACTTTAATAAAGTACATTTTAGTTTTAATTTAATTTCGTATGGTTTATAGATGAAATACAGTTCTTTATTTTAAACTATTTTAATCGTTAATGTTTTTATAATATAACTAATATTTTGTTTTTGTACAAATTGTAGTTTTGATTATTAAAAAAAATACCTAGCTCTTAATTTTGAATTATATAGAATATGTTTCATGATAAAATGTTTAATATATTTTTGCTTTTTTTATTAAACATTTAATTGAATGGAAGTTTATAATTTGACCATCATTACATGATTGACTATTTGGTATGGTAATTAATTATATTTGACTTTAGGTTTTTTTTGGAAAAACTTTTTAGTTTTAATTTAATTTGTAATGGTATATTTTGCAAGTAATTTTTTTAATATAATTAGTAGGCTGTTTAAATGTGCATTAGAGATGGTTTTTACACTTATTTAAAGAGTTGTCTTTAAACAAGAGATTGTTCCCTTGTTTTTCAAGTGCTTCAAGTCTCCAACACTTTTTTTTAATATAATTAGTACACTTTTTTTAATATAATTAGTAGGTTGTTTAAATGTGCATTAGAGATGGTTTTTATTATTTAAAGAGTTGTTTTTAAATAAGAGACGTGTTCCCTTCTTTTTCAAGTTCTTCAATTCTCCAACACTTTGATAGGAATTTACTATTTTCATATTTCATCAATTTTTTAAATTTTTTTCAAAGGATAATGAAGGTTTTTAAAGGATAATTATCTCTATCATACATTCTCAAAACACTCCTCATGAGTTATTCTAAGACATCAACAGGAACATTATTGTTTCTCCCAAGAACTCTAATCATAAGGATTCCTTGTTAAAGCATATATGCATTTTTGCAATAAGAGAAAAAAAATATTCAACATCAAAATCAACTTTTTGAGGAGCACACTTAGGTGATATGTTATCTGGCTATGAAACTACAAGATATTATGCTAAGCAAAACCAACTTTTTGAGGATCACACTTAGGTGATATGTTATATGGCTACGAAACTACAAGATATTATTCTAAACAAAACCACATCTTACCTAACCTTTCGAATGTGTTGGGAACTTAAATTGACAAAGACATATTTTTTTGGTTCTTTTGATGGTGATTAGGTTGAGGCTTGGATAAGATACTTCTCTTTCATATTTAAAGAATGATACCATGCTACCAAAACCAAATAAAATTTCCTTGGTAGGATGTCATTTGTGGCTAACCAATGGTAGGATTTGGTCAAACATACAGGTGGAAATGTAAAATCCCTTTGCATAGAACTCAATGAGTAGAGGGTTAGTCTTCCCTCTAGCACCATCACTAGCTGGGACCATTTTTACATTGAAATTTGAGAAAATTTCTATCGACGAGGTTATTTAGATGACATCTAGGTGTGTTGTATTCAAGTTCATCATCTTTCCACTAAAACTATTCATCAATAAATTGAAATATTTTACAAACTCCAAGTGTATCTCTTTGTTTCATATCCAGAATAGGTATTTCTAATTAAATGTAATTCTTGTTTACTTCCTTATGTGTATTATCATGTTGATTTCGTGCATATCGCTTCTCTTTCATTAGATTTTAAACATGCTCTAGATAATGAAAGGAGGCTAGGGATTTATGCCTAGTTCTTTTTCATCCCATCTTAGTTACCCCCTATACAACTAACCTCTGCCAAGGTTGTTCCTTCATCTATATATAACACCACCCTAAACTCCTCTAGTCAATATTGCACATTCCATAAGTCATATTTGTTGATGTTATGGTAGTTGCAGGAGGTATTAACCTCCGAGTGTAACATTTGTACTTATATTAGAATATTTGGGAAGTAAGAGAACCATTAAATAGATGTGTTGAAACCCTAGAAGTGAAGTCGTCCCAAGCAGAATAATAATAAAGAAATAGAAAACCCATAAAGAGAAGTCGGCCCTACCAAAATAATAATAAAGTAAATTGTATTTTCTAGAAAGGACGGGTCGTCCCTGTGGGAAACGTTAACTAGAAGAATAAGTATAAATAAGGTGACGCATTAGCTCATTGCACAATCAATTACTTAACAGAAGGAGGGTGTAAGTTTGAGGAGAAACATCTGCAGTTGCAGTAGAAGGAAGTGCAAGTCTCAAGAGGGTCATGCAACATTTGTTGTGGTGTAATCTCATTCTTTCTGGTATCTCTCTTGTGTGCTTCTCTTGGTAAAGATGAGCTTTTATTAGTAGAGGTATGTTCTCTTGGTATTTTTTTTCTGCTATAATAGTGGTGTTTCTGGTTAGGGTTTATCTCTTGGTTCTAGTATTGACTTGCCAAAATCATTTTATCTAAGAAAGGGTTAGCGTGCTCAGGGGTGTCATAGTGAATTCCTATGGTTGGGTGACAATGATGTGACATTGTCTATGGTTAAACAAGCATACCAAAATTTTAAAATGGTATCAATGATAGTTTCCTTCATAATAGTCTAACTGTTGGAAGGAAGATCCCTAGTTTCCCCCATTGTCAAGATCATTGAGCACTTACTAAATCCACTATGAATTTCTCCTAAGTGGGCCACATCATTTCTCTGGATCAAATCTACAAATATCTGAAGTTGAGAAATTATGGTTTCCTCATAAAAACCTAGGTTTGCAGTGGTAGTTGCAGTTGCAACACTAGTTGTAGTGCCAGTTGTAGTGCCAATTGCAAAACCAGTTAAAGCACCAGTTGGAGTGCTAATTGAAACACCAATTGCAGCACTTGTTGGAGTGCTAATTGAAACACCAATTGCAGCACTTGTTGGAGTGCTAATTGAAACACCAATTGCAATACCATTTGCAGTTCCCTAATGAAGTTTATGTAAAATGTTGGGCTTAAATTATTTTTTTTTCTTTCTTTTGTTGTTGAATGGTGTCACTTCCTGTCTTTGTTGTCACAATTATGTACTTGTATGTGTTTAAACTACATCACTAATCTTGAGGGCGTTTGCAGGAGAAGGGATCTTTTATTCAAGTAAGAATTGTAGATCCAGAGGCATATTAGATCCAACACATTGAGAGGAACAACACACTTTGGGTTTGATTGTTTTGATATACCTCTATTTTTTATGGCATTATTGTTATCTTATGAACATCTAGTTGTATTTTGATTGATTGAATTTATGATTATCATACTAACCTTTCGTCAAAGTTGAATTTATAAGATGGCTCTAGTCAATGTAATAGGTTGATTAAGGTTGATATTTTTTATTTTACTTGCACTATATTCCCTAACTCATATTTATGTCAAGAAATCATATTTCTTTAGTATAGGAGACAGGTTGGAGAGAATACTTGTCATATTTAATGAAGGAGACTCCGAAGAAAAAAAACAACACTTATTCTTGAAGATAAGACTCAAGGTTCTAGGTTTGATTGATTAAATTGATAAGTTTCCATTTTGCACATATCAAGTTTGATAATTGCTACATTACAAGTAAACACTATAGTTGTGACAAAAATCCTTGAAAAGTTATATTACTACTAGATATAATGAATACTTGGTAGCATGTGAGTACTAATGATATAAATGCTTATTGTACTTGTTTTCAAGATGAACTAACATATCCTTTAGGAGATACTTATTATTTTTCTTCCAAGCAGGTCTCATTGGTAATTATATGTTGATTACAATTAAAATGTCTTCTATTCTGGTTAACATAGATATGTTCTTATGAAAATGCTATTGTATTGGAAATACTTTTGGTGTTGTTCATCTTGTCTCAGGAAGGTTATCTTGGAATTTCCATAGAGGTTACCATGGAAATGTTGTTGTTCTTGTTCTGGGAAGGAGGAATGATTGTTCACAACATTAGAAGAGTGTTTTTCCTATTTCTTATTATTTCATTTTTATTTTAGCTCTTGTTCCAGGAAGGTCACAAGTGATAGCTCTGAGAAGAAGCTACTATGACGATTGTTCTCATTATTATTTTTATTATTATTAGATATTATTCTTGTCCATGTTTTCCATTGTTGTTGGTCTCGTTCCAGGTAGGTCATAGGTGATAAATCTGAGGGAAGATATAGTGACAGTTGCAGGAGGAAACATATGATATGATCTCTAGTTTGAGACATGGAGCGGACTACCCAGATAAGAAGTTGTATACATGACTATATACATCCATGTATCGAAGACGAATAAGAAGGGTACTTTTGCGAGATACAAGGTATCTCATATGGAGATTGATTGTAAGAAGAAGAAGGATCCAAATATGACCGAACAAATACCTCTAGTGTAGTTGACCACTCCTCTGATCATCATAGAGAGATAGTAGAGCCGAAAGGTCCTACCCAAAATCATTGTAGTAACTAGGAAGAGAACAACATGGTCCCATGACACTTTTTAGGATGTAAAGACATATAGAATTGATGATCCATATCATGAGGAGAATAGGGCTCCACCAGTGGTGAGGACGGAGGCCCCACCAAGTACGAGCTCAAAAGGAGATAGAGTTCAAAGGGATTTATCCTTCATGATCCAGTAGGGAGGAGTAGCCTCTGTAGGACCATTCATGGGAGACTTCAGAAGAAACCATCAAATACAAAGGGATCATATGGCTCAAGAGATTATATAGACTGAGAGGGAATAAACCTTCATAGGGGGAATGGAGACTCAGAGTGAGATTGATCTCAGAGAGATTCAGTGGCTTAGAGACTTTCATTCAGAAAGTCTTCCTCCTCATATTCAGATGGAAGAGAGAGATGTATTCTAGGACTGACATAAAGGTTCCATGAGTTGAGGAGGCTATATCGAAGCTTGAGAGGCTGCGAGGAGATATGATACCTCCTAGGAGGATTCCCTTATTTCAGTGACAAAGGAGGTATCTAGTGAGAAGGACTAGGATATATATCTTTTTCTTGGTTCCAATATGAGAATGGAAGTTAGTGGTGACTTCAAAGTTGATATATAAGATCACACATGTTGTAGATAACAATATAGAGATGTACAAAGAATGATTTGTGGGTAGAGGATTCTCATAGCAAGAGGGAGGAGATTATGATGAGACACTTGCTCCAGTAGCCAGAAGAAGTGTACATAGAGAAGCCACAAGATACATGAAAAGGATTATCATGTCTTCATATTGAAAAAGGCTTTGTATCGGCCTAATCAGGCACCTAGGGCATGATATGCCAGATCGAACAATTTCGTGATGTGTTTGGGATTTACCAAGAGTAAAGAAGATTCCAACCTTTACTAGAAGGCTATGGATGGTGGACTAGTGCTATCACTGTTATATGTGGATGACCTATCTCTAATAGGAGACGAGAAGCTCATCACTAAAAGAAAGAGGAATATTTCTATAGAATTTGATATAAAATACCTTGGTATGATGCATTATTTCTTGGGTATAGAGGTGTGGCAGAAACCAGATGATATTTTCCGATGCCAAGGAAAATGTATTATAGATATTCTGAGGAGATTTGAAATGATGGATTGTAAATCCATTCCTACCCCAATGGTGACAAATCTAAAATTTGTTGAGTGATACATCTTCAGAGATAGTACATTCTACCATGTATATACAAATGATTGGTTCATTCATGTACTTAATGAACACAAGGCCAAATATAATGTTTTTCGATGAACACATTGAGTCAATATATGGTTGAGTCTATATGTTCTCACTTGATTGCAACAAAAAATGTGATGAGGTACCTGAAGGGTCCAATTGATTATGCACTCATATATGCTTCAGATCGTGAGATATTCCTACAAGGATTTATTGATTTAGATTGGGCCGGTAGTGTTGCAGACTGGAAGAGTACATCTAGATGTTGCTTTAGTATGGAATCAGATATGATCTCATGGTTCATAAGGACAGACACTAGTGTGGCACTCAGTACAGATAAGGAAGATTATATAGCAACATGTTCATCTAGCATCAAAGAAATGTAGCTTTGAAATATGCTTACATGATTGTTTGATATCCAGTTATGGGTGAATTGTATATGGTGTGACAACCATAGTTGTGTGAAGTTGACAAAGAACCTAGTGTTTTTAACAAGTCCAATCATATCGAAATCAAGTACCATTGTATCATAGATATGGTGCATAAGGGTGTAGTGAAGCTCCAATATCTCGCTATATAGCAGCCTCTATTGAGAGTAATGGTTGGATTGGTTCAAAAGTACTTCCCCAGGTAGGGGATAGTGTTGTGTTCCCTAGATGACGAGAATTTTTCCTCATGCAGTAGGAAGTGTTTTATTCCCTAGGTAGCTGGAAGTGTGATGGATTACATATTCAACTCCAAGTAGCAGTGTGGAATAGAGTGGAAAGAAAGTGGTTCATGATTGGTCACCAACTGTGGCACTAGTCAAGGTGATGTGTATGATTACTCTAATGAAATAATCTGGTATGCCAAGTTACTGCTACTCTAGTGAAATAGTCTGGTATACAGAGGGATAATGCAATGAAATAGTCTTATATGGTGTGTTATTGCTACTCTAGTGAAATAGTTTGGTACACTGAGGGATACTACAATGAAATAGTATTGTATTCCAAGTTACTTCTACTCCAGTGAAATAGTCTGGTATGCAGAGGGATACTCCAGTGAAATGGTGTAGTACGTTGAGTTAATTCTACTCCAGTGAAATATTCAGGTTCATTGAGTGATACTCAAGTGAAATAATATAGTACTCATGTTACTACCTGTAGCACCAATCAACATGACCTCACACAAGGTTAGCAAATGTTATTCCTTTAGGGTTAATTATTTACCCATATTTTCAAGATGGTAGACAAACCTTTGTTTTTGGAGGTGTTTCCTATACTTGGGTTATATGGGTAGTGTGTGCGCACTACATTTCCTAATCCTTTTGATTAGATGTATGATCATTGTGGACGAGTTTCCTTGTCTACCAACAAGAGGTTACTAGTTCCCGGTGGACTAGATGTTAGATTCTGCGTGAGATGGTGAGTTACTAGTTCTTTATGAACTAGATGCCAGATTCTATGTGATTTGGTGAGTTAATAGTTCTTTATGAACTAGATTCCATATTCTGTGAGTTGGCGAGTTGCAGTTCCCCAAACTCCACTTGGACTGGGTAGTAACACAGTTCTATGAAAACTGGCTCAATTGCATATTCCAAATCTTGTGGGGCTATTATGGTGATACTTGTGACATGATTTGTTTGATCATGTGATATCATCTGTGTCTATGCTACTTGTTAGATTATCTGTTTGATCATGATATGGTCGTGTGTCCATGCTACTTGAAACATGATCTCTTTGATCATGATATATCATGTGTGTCTATGGTGATGTTAACTATAGATTGGTCTGCAAGACTATGTGAGTCTTTCCCATGCCATGTGAGATGGATGGATGATTTTGATACCACTACATGAAAAGCATATTAGTTAATACCTCCTTAGCTAAGAAGGAGTGTTGATGTTTATGTAGTTGTGGGAGGTGTTAACCTCCAAGTGTAACCTTTGTACTTAGATTAGAGTATTCTAGAAGTAAGAGAACCATTAAAAATATGTGTGGAAACCCTAAAAGAGAAGTTGTCCCAAGGATAATAACAATAAAGAAACATAAAACCTAGAAAGAGAAGTTGACCCTGCTAGAATAATAATAAAGTAAAGTATATTTTCTAGAAAACATAGGTTGACAATGTGGGAAAATTTCACTGGAAGAATAAGTATAAATAAGGTGACGCTTTATCTCACTTTCACACACACTCACTCAACATAAGGACATATCAAGTTTGAAGAGCAACAACTGCAGTTCCTGTAAGAGACAGAAGTTTGGAGAGGGTGGTGCAACAATTTTCGTGATGTAACATCATTGTTTACGGTATCTCTCTTGTGTGCTTCTCTTGGTATAGGTATGCTTCTATTATTTGAGGTATGTTCTCTTGGTATTGTGTCATTGATGCAACAATGGTGTTTCTGGTTAGGCTTTATTTGTTGTTTCTAGTGTGGATTTGCTGGAATCATTCTATCTACGAAAATGTTAGTGTGCTCGAGGGTGGCATAGTGAATGCCTAAGGTTGGGTGACAATTATGTGAAATTGTCTATGGTTAAATGAGCATAGAAAAATTTTAATAATATTTTCACAGCGCAATTGTTTGTTGTTATTTACATTTTCCTGACTCTACCGAGACCTTATTCTCTAACCTTAACACACAACCATACCATAAAAATGATGTCATCAATGTTTAAATACCTTATGAACCTTATCCAAACCTCATTTTGATGACACATCCAACACCTCTCCCTCATTGCATGCTCTTTTCTTGAGATTTCCAAATTAAACATCATCTGGATAAGATCATCATGGATAATGGTAGCCAAAATAATTTTGTCTCTACGACCCTTATGAAATCATTGTCTCTACTAGTAACTCCCCATCCTCACACAAATTTTGTTTTAGGTGGGTGAATGGCAGTGCTTAGTCCTTGTTAATTTGACCCAACAATATCATGTCACCATCACCATTGGACCTCATTTTTGATACACCACATTATGTTACGTTACTCCACTAGATTGTGCGAAATTACTACAAGGTATACCTTACCATCATGAGCGATGTATCACATATGCTATTTCTTTTTGCACCAACACATACACCCAAATTAAGGATGAAAATAATTTTTTCTTCGAATCATCTACTTTTTTCTCTTGAAAAGATTTATCTCAAAATGATGTTGTATATAAATTAGACCTCACAAAGGTTTACATATACATATTTTATGGGAATCCAAGTATGACCAAACCTCTTAACCCCTCACATCACTAGAACCCCTCCTCTCTATCTATTAGGATGTTTTTACTAATCCCACCACATTTCCATCCTCGTGACATATTGAGTATAATATTAAATTTGTGTCTAGCACTCCCCTTCCTAATACCCATCGCTATTGTCATGTGCCTATCAAGATAACAGAGATTTGAAAACTACTTTAGGCATTGTTTCATGTAGAAAAGATTCACGTTAACTCCTCACTTTGTGGATCGTTTGTCTTTATTATCCCTAAGAATGAAACCCATGAATGACAACTAGTCACTAAATATAGCTCTCAATACTTAAGGTCTTTGTCAAGAACATATTCCCATTTCCTCGTATGGTCAATTTGATGGACAATTTGGAGTGTTCTTTCTATTTTTCAAAGTTGGATCTAAGTTGAGGATACCGTCATATTGAGAAAAAGGAAACTGATGTGTGAAATATTACATTCAATACCAAATTTGGGCTTTATGATTAGTTGTTTATGTCATTTGGTCTCATAAAATCCCTTTCCACTTTGATGAGATTCCTTAATGACCTATTACTCCCACACCTTGGATGATTTTCCATTACTTATATACATGATATCCTAATATTTAGCAAGACCTAGGATGACCTTGACCTCCATCTTTGTCAAGTGTTGGATATTGTGTGTGTTAATTACTAAATGTGAAAGTAAGGAAAATTGTGTTTGGTGAGTTCTCCATTTCTTACTTTGGTTTTCTAATTTCAGCAAAAGGAATTCACCCAATCCCCCGTAATGTCAAAACCCTCCTAGAATGGCCATTACCCCACACTCCAAGTGACATTAAAAAAATTCTAGGAGATCTCATTTTTTATTGGAAGTTCATTTTCTAGTTTTCCAGGTTGGCACTAGAGAATATTTTGTGGGATAAATTACGCCATTTGCACAATTTTCCAAAAGTATTGACCAAAACAGATTCAACAATTTTCATTTTTTTAGACAAAAATTTCCCATTTTTTAAAGGATAAAATTATTTTATTTAAAAAATCATCAAAACTTTCTATAAACTATTTAATATCCTTATAAGTTTGAATATTTTAACAAAATTATCACCAAACATTTTATTGTTGACATTTTAATAATTCGTAAGATTCGCTAAGGTTTCTACACTTTAATATAAGATGAATCATTAAAATTTCCCCTAGATGGCATGTCCTCTACATGTAGTATCCAATCAACATATTTTTTATCACACAACAGACACCAACGCCTCTTTTAATCACCTCAAGCATCTCTTATGCTTTTCACCCATTATTCCACTGCTTGACTTATAGTATCCCTTTGAGGTAGAGTGAAATGCTTCAAATTATGCTATTGGAGCCATTTCCACACATGAAGACTATCTTGTAGCATATTTTTCAAAATTATTATCAACGACCAATTATTATCAAGGAATTTTATGCATTTGTTCAAAGTTTAAAACACTAGTGCCATTATTTGTTGGGAAATGAAACAATGCTCCATATAAATCGCCATATGTTGATATTTCTTAATACATGGTCTAATATTTAGGAGGAGTGTCACCTAAATGAACCACCTATATCCAATAGTTTCATATATTGCTCAAATATAAGAATGGGTAACACACTAAAGTAGAAGATATGTTGAGTTTACCACCTACCCCATTCTTGCAACTTTTGGTGGTGAGAGTGTTCACTTTTGATGACTAGAAACAAAAATATGCCACAAATCTGGTGTTTAGTCCAATTGTATATTTGTAACAACACCCTACTATAATTAATCAGATTCCATTTCTAGATTACACACTATGAGAGGGCTAGTTTTACTACTCACAATAGATATGTGTACCTACTATTGAGGCTTGTTTGTTGTTTATTAGGTAAGCACGTTCTTCTTTCTATGAGGGACACTTCCACATCCAAAAGACTCTCTTGCATCTGTAAAAAACATTTTCTATTGTCCTTATATATGTACCAATACATTAGTGAAATTATGAGGTGGTGTTCCTTATGTAACCAAAATAAGCTTTCCAATTGTAATCTTATATTGTACCAACCACTTCTACTTTCTACCCATTTTACGTGGAGGTTTTTATCGATTTTATTTCAATATTTTCACTAACCATCTAGAAACATCATTGTATTTTTGTTGTAGTATTTCTTTTTCAAATATGGTCTTATTCATTCTTTGTAGCAAGTAGATTATTGCAAAACACATAACATGATTTTTTCCCCTTATTTGGTGATGCATGAGCATCGTTAGAAAGCGCGCGGAGGTGGGACCACTCAACACATGAGAGTTCTTCCAGAACTTCAATGTGGATAGTTGCAGCCAATTTTGAAATCCCCCTTCAATCAGTGCCAAAATTTACCTTTAGAGGCATGCTTGAACCAATGTCGAATTTTACCCTTTGAGGCACGTTTTCAAAATCATAAACAGAGCAGGAGTTTCCACTACGGCTCTGGAATGCGACTAAACTAAGATAGCATAGGATGAATTTTAGAGTAGGCAAGTAGCCAGGGAAAACCCTAGAAATCTTTTTGAGTTAAGTAGAAGTTTGTACGCCCAGTTGGGGTTAGCTGCAATACAGAGAAAAAATAGTTGTAAGAGAGAATTGTGATTTAAGCAGGAGATCTCAGTTTTTGAGTTACTATAATTTTTAATGTATTATGTAGCCATTGGGAACTTGTGAATATAACATAAGGAAAATTAATCCAAATGTATGGTGTGTGGACTATGTGCATTTTTCTGTCATTTCTGTTTACATGAACAAGTGAATGGAACTATGATTTTTTCCAATTTCAGTTGTTTCTCTTCATTGGAAGCTCTGCAAGGTGTGCATTGAGCCAGAGAGGAACGTAAGGAAATTAGGAGGAATTTCTCTATGAGAAATACCATGGATTTGAGTTATCGAAATCCCTCAAATGCAAGGAGTGCACAGGAAATCGAAGTCTAAACCAGACAAATCTCAGGAGGAACAACACTTCGGAAAGTGTTATCGAGATCCAAGAACTCATTTACTGGAAGAAGCAAAGAACGAGTCTTCGAAGACTTAGAAAATATTCTAAGTTTGGAGCGAGTAAAAGCTCAGGAGGAAGAACGTTTTCGAGCATTAGATCACGGTGGAGAATCCCACAGATCATCCGATTTGAAGTAGGAGCACATGCTTTAACACTGCGTAGATGTAGGAGGGGAGATCTCGAATATATGAATGGATGTGGAGAGTCCTCGGGGAGAAATGTTGAAACCCTACAAGTCGTTGGATAAGGTGGAGCTGCGAGGATATTTGCAGCGAGGGCTTCTTGATGTCCAAAGATCAGGAGGAATGGTGACCATCGATCTTGGATAGATCTAGACCGTTGGTCCATTTCATGATTCTGGGTATCGCAAGTTGGAAGGACAGAGGTCCTTGTCTCCCAAAACCCTGAATCGCGAAATGTGAAAACCTAAAAGAATAGTCACTGGGAGGTTTCACATTTTGGCAACCGGGGATTCCAAGGAGCAGAGATATCCCTTGTAACCTGATTTTGTGAAACGCAAAAACCGAAAAGAATAGGCACTGGGACATTTTGGCATTTCGACAACCACAAATTCCAAGGAGCAGAGATATCCCTTGTACCCTAATTTCGTGAAACGCGAAAACCCAAAAGAATAGGCATTGGGACATTTCGACATTTTGGCAACCGGGGATTCCAAGGAGCAGAGATATCCCTTGTACCCTGATTTCATGAAAACGCGAAACCTGAAATTGCGATTCATGAAAGGCAGGAAGGATAAGTGTGCGGTCACGACTCTTGGTTGTGTGTTGTGGGAGTTCACGCATGACGCTTGGAAAATTCAACTAAGCATTTATGGGGGACCTATGTTTTCATTTGAAGGGTTCCAGTTGTGAACCAGAAGAGCCATTTCGGCTCCGAAACCAAAATATCCTGACTGGGAGGTTGCGCAACCCTTAAGAGGGATAGGGGGTATGCATCATTTGGACATCTTTTAGCATTCCTAACTCTCTCACTTATAATACCGATTCTTGTTTTATCAATCAAATTTGGAAGGTACTTTTTCAAATGGTGGAGTGCATGCTGCAATTCTCTATTTCTTTCCAACCTGAAATTGATGGCCAAATTGAGGTTGTTAATCGCACCAAGGTACAAGTTCTCTGGGTATCATATTCCAAGAAAAATCAATGGGATAAGGTAGTACACACAATGAAACATTGTTATAACCAAGCAGTGCACTCCATCATGGATATTCTCCTTTTAAAGTGTGATATGCATACCAACCAACCACCCCTTTTGAGTCACACAATCACCTTACCACGTCAACATCGAGAAGAAATTTGTTGCATTTCTGAAAGATTTGTCCCATACTCATCTCCAGTTATGAAGTGGCCTTTAGAGTAACCAAGAACAAATAGAGATGTTTACATTATCATAATATTAGCCTTGCACCTTTCTAGTTCAATGATAAGGTATGGACATATCTTTAGAAATGGTGCTTTCATGGAGATAAACATCATAAGCTTCATCCACTCTCTTATGGTCCATAACATATTTTGTAACATGTCAATGAAAATCTCTTCAAATGGAAGCTCCACCACAATTAGGTATTTATTTGGTAATTAATGTCTCATAACTCAAGTTATATGATCCTTTCAATATGGATAAAGAAATACACATCTCTCATCTTGTGGACAATGTTCACAATATCTATCCCTCGCTAAACAATAATATTCTAATCGAGGTGTGATGACAATCCACTTGTCCTATTTTCACTACATACCTCGTAGGAAGCTAGGATAAATTACATACCCAAGCAAATGGTTCCAACAACATGAATTTGCTATACATTTCCCTTCTCTTGTTTCACAAGTGGGGACAACACATAGGAAAATTTGATATGGATTCCAAGAGAGGGAGATGTTGGAGAATATTAGTATTACAACATAGTATTGCTTTTGAAAAGTAGTTATTTTTTATTATTAAAATAAAGGGGACAACATAGCCAAAGTTAACCACTCTATTTTGGAACTACTTATAAAGGAAGACTCTTGCTATGTATTAAACTTGTATGTCTGAGTGATTAGAGTATTTGGGACCCTTTAATCTCCTTCCATTTTAAAAAAATTAGGGAATGTAAATATTATATCTTTTATATAAGAAATAGAAAAAATAGTGAAAAAATAAACTAATAAATATTCAATCTCAATGTTCCAAATTATCGTTCCAAATTAAAATAGATATATATTAATATATATATATAATAAATATGCATTCATTCTCTAAAATATATATAAGATTTAATAAACTTAAATAATTAAATTAAAATATTGATGATAAAATTTGGCATCATTATATTATTAATAAAGATGATTATGGTTATTAATGTCAACTAAAATCAACTTTGATAGATTTTATGAAATTACTTGGTTTTCTTAAAAATATTCATGCTAGAAAAACTTGAAGAGAAACATTCCTAAAGTACCATAGTTTTGTTGAGTTAAAAAGCTAGGAAGGTTGGTATTGTAACAAATATTTTAAAATTGAGATTCAAATTGGGTGTACTGAGACTATTTTAAGAGATATCATATTTAACCCTCTTTGTATCACAAAGATAATATGTTTGATGTTGGATAACGGGCAATCATACTACCCCCCTTATCTGACAAAAATTACCCCTAAATCTGATAGAAACTATGTCAGAAGTCAAAGTTCAACCCTTATGTTGTAAAATTTGCTCATGAAACTTTGTCCCTAAAGGTTTTGGCCAATTTTACCATGACCCGGATCGTTGGATTTTCAGAAAAAACAAGCAAAAGAAGTGGAACATTGATTCATCCGAAAAACACCCTAGTCTGAAATGAGGCAATTTGCGTGCCCCATATACAACACCCATACATTATTTTGAACCACATAATTTTAGGGATTGTCCAATGTCCTATTTCATTGTAGAATTCATAAAATATTATTCTTCATTTGTGCAATATATATATATATATATATGTATATATATACAGAGAGAGAGAGAGAGAGAGAGAGAGAGAGAGAATGTTTATATATATATATATATATAATTATTACATATATGTAAGTAATAAGTGTTAGCTATAATTGTAACCTCAACAATATGTGAATGTACATTGCTAGCTCTTTTGGCCAACCGTATCAGTGGTTAGGATTTATGTTTTGTTTCTTGATTCAGTTGTAATTTTTCTCACCTATAAAGTTCATCCTTTCATCTAATGTGAATGTTCTCTACACATTCTTGTTCCCACTAGTACATATGACCAAATTTGTGATGGTTTTTCGTTGCTATTGCCATGTTTTTCCATCGTAATTTCCATGAAAGCCAAGACTTTTTTTTGCGCTATATCCACAAACCAGGTATTCATGGAAACAATGACGAAATTAGCTCTCCATGTGTCATCACAATGTAAAAAAAAATATGGAAAGTTGAGATGCAAAAGCGTGGAAATAACGATGAAAATTTATGCCAAGACAAAATATTATGATGCAAATGATATATGTGTGATGCAAAAATGTGGCAAATTGCGACGAAAAAGCATGGCAATAGCGACAAAAATTTATGCCAAGACAAAAACTTATGACGCAGATGTTGTATGTGCAACGCAAAACCGTGGAAAATTGCGATGAAAAAGCGTGGCAATAGTGACAAAAATTTATGCCAAGACCAAAATTACAACATAGATGATGTATGTGCAATGAAAATCCATTTAAAATGGTGACAAACTTTCCTCTCTATTGCCACAGTTGTTCAAAATAAAAATTGGCTTCTGACGAACTATCGTCGATATTGCGAGACGTCCTTTAAGTTTAAAAAAACAATACATGAGATGTGGTGTTACCATATTACAATGTAATATGGTAATTCCATATTACAATGTAATATTGTAATGCCATATTACATTGTAATATGGTAATGCCATATTACAATGTCTCTACTTTCTTAACAAGATGCAAGAAGTTCTTTTTAGAAACAATTTAGTATAGCGATTTGTCCTGAGTGGGATAGTGACCTTGGAATTCAACAAGATAGGAAGTAATTCATTGATGACAAGTCTAGCAGGTGTGCA
>ML777477.1:872132-882345 GCA_009831015.1 Picea engelmannii
TTGAATGTTTGTTATAGTATACACTAATTTTTCATGATTGTTTGTAATTATAAAGTTAGAGTTTCCCTCTAACTTTCCGCAGAATATTGCACCAAGTATTAGTAGAAATGATGTTGTACAAGCTGAGGAGCATCATCATGACCAAGCAAATGAGGATCTCATGGAAGAAGATGATGTGACAAATGAAGTTAATGATCCCATGGAAGAATATGATGGGACAAATCAAATGATCCAAGATTTGTTTTCGCAACTGGATGAGGATGGGAAAATGCTAGTATTTATGATGAACCTCTATTAGAACAGGAAAATAAACGACTTTATGAAGGATCGAGAGCAAATATTGTCTCTGCTACATTGTTGCTGGTGAACTTAAAGGTTATGAATAATTTGTCAAACACTTGTATGACACAGATACTAAGGTATGTAATATGTTTCATCTCATGCTGTACATAAATGTTGATTTTTTTATATTTTCTTTTAGTGTTAATTAATATGTAAAATAAGAATGCATTTTTTATGATTAATATTCTCACATTAACTAGTTGTTTGTTATGTTGTAGATTGTTAGGTGAATTTTTGTTACCATCGTCAAATATTTTACGTCACACATATCAGGGTTTGCATGCCATTATGAAAGACACTAGAATGTGTTATCAAACTATAGATGCATGTCCTAATGACCATATTATATATTATGGACAACATGATTCTAAAACCGAATGTCCAAAACGTCTTATCGGTAGATATTGAACCGAACAAGTATCAAAAAGGGTGTCTCAAAAGGTTCTTCGACATATTCCCATAATTCCACGTTTGCAGCGATTGTTCAGGTGTGAAAGCATAGCACAATTTATGGATTACCATGCACATAACAAAAGTGAAGATGGTGTTCTATGAATGTATGGCGATGGTTCTGCATTTAGGGAAATTGAGGAAAATGGGCAAATTTCAAAGATGAACCTCATATTGTTAGGCTTTCATTGGCAGCTAACGGTGTTAATCCATTCAGAGAGATTAGGTCTTTTTACTTAGTGTGGCCTATTTTTTAATCAACAATAACATTCCTCCTTGGATGTCAATAAAGAGGGAGCACATAATGTTGACAATGATTGTTCCAGGTATTTGTTTACATTAATTATTTGAATTTAACATTTTCATTTGTTTCAATTTTTGCATAATATCTTTTGTTTATTTATTTAATTATATATATTACATGATATCATTCCTTTAGTAATTATGTGTAGTTTCAAACAATTAGGTAAGTACCAGTTTAAAGATATGAATGTATATATCGATCCTTTTATCGACGAGATACTAAACTTATTGGCTGACATCACAATGTATGACATATGTAAACCAATCAGGGAGAAGAAATTTAAATTCCATGGAACACTTTTATGGACAATTCATGATGCCCCTAGACTAACACATTTTTGTGGTATGTATAAGAATTATAATATTGCTCTTTAATACTATACAATATTTTAATGTTATGATGGTGTATGTTTACCTTTTAAATAATCTCATCATATAATTGACATTAATCCATTTTTTGCAGGTCCTCAAACAAAGGGTAAATTTGCATGTCCATTTTGTGGCCCTAATATGAAGTATCATCATTCAAAAAGTTTAGGAAAGATGGTGTTTGATGAGTATAGACACCTTCTTCCTAATAACCATAGGTATCATACTACTGAAAAACATCTTTTCAATGGGAAAGAAGAGACTGGTTTAAAACTACGAAGAATGACACCTCACCTATGGAGGTTGGAATATAATAGAAATCGTCAAGGTACTCAATTTCATAATGTATCGTAGATTGTGTAATGTTTTGAATGTTTATTTTAATCATTGAATTTGTTTTACCGTATTTGATAATTATTTTTCTGATTTATTTTATCCTTCATGAAGGCCGCAATCATCATGATGGTATTAATAATGGGCTTCCACGAGGAATGAAATACTATCTCACTCAATTCATGAGGTTTCCCTATTATGAGGAGATAAAAATAACTCATTTGTTTGATTCAATTCATATCGAGAAGAATGTGACAGAAACGTTATGGAGAATCATAGATGGCAGGAGGGACAAAGATAAAATTTTCAAAATTTGTACTGACATTCAGGAAGCCAATCATGCAATGTGAAGTGTGATCCAATATTCAAATAGATCAGATGGAGTACTAGACCGAAATAAACATCCATGGTTATTAATAGAGCAACAAATAAATGATGTAAAAGAGGTCATTCAAAGAATTAAATTTCCCACGGGCTTTGCTTCAAACATAAAAAATATCTTAACGAAGAAAGACGAATTTGGTGGGGTAAAAACACATGATTGGTATACCTTTATTAAGGTAATAATTATGGTATACATATTTATATATATTGGCCTTATAGATCTTTTTTTTTTTTTTCTTGTCTACTTTGGTCGAAACAAATAACGATTCATTTTGTTGTTACAGTATGTTCTATCGTTATCTCTCCCAAACAAATTTGACAACAACGTCAAACAATTTATATATGATCTTGGAAAATACATGAGGTAATACGTAGTTTTGATTTATATGCAAAATGTTCTTTCAAATTATTGTTTTACTTAATGACACGTGTTTTACTTGTAATGTAATGCAATATATTGTATTGTGTTATGTTGAAACATGTTATTTTCTTGTGTCACTATCTCATGTAGATGGTTGTCATTGAAAGAAATCCATGAAGATGATATAAATAATTGGAAGAGAGAAATTATTCGTCTAATGTGTGAAATGCTAAAGTATATACCTCCTACATTTTCCAATGCACAAGAACACTACCTCATACACCAAGTTGAGGAGATTGAAATTTGTGGACCTGTTCACACAAGGTAAATGTGGATGGTGGAGAGGCACTTGAAATCATTGAAGGCGTTGTATAGACAAAGAGCACGTCCTGAGGGTTCTATGGTGGAGGGATATATGGTATATCAATCCATGGTTTATATTAGTTAGTATCTTCCTAAATTAGCAGCACCAACTATGCATGTAGTGGATCGCATTTGGGATGTGAACTCCATCAAAAAATTTGAAGATCAGTTGCATTTGTTGGGGAAAGGTAGAATGAAAAAAATGAGAGGTAATATATTAATAATTGTGAAAAACTATATTAATAATACATATAAAGTTTCATTTTTGTGTATATGATCATACTCAATAATATATTAATATGATTTATTTCATAAATTATAAATATTTAAAATTACCTTCATATTGTATGTTATAACTAATATTTAATATCGGTGAATTATGTTTTTTTGATTCAGTTGCTCTAAAGTGGGATGCATTGCATTTATACATTGAAAACAATCTTGACTGGATGAATGTATGGATTGAAACATGTAAACAACATAATGGAGGTAGGTTATCATGGCAACGACTGTCTGAATTGGTTAGAGAAGCTTGTCATAACATAGATGTCAATGTTACGCAGAGGGAAATTGATATATCATATGGTTTGAAAGATGGAAAGGTAAGCAATTTCACCCATTTGATTCAATTATTTTATATTATACTAATGTGACTACATGTGTACTGTATTTTTCAGATACTTTCGAAGTTATATAAATATATGTTAATTTATTAATTGACAATGCATATTTTACATATCTGACATATTGTAGTTGAAACACCACAAGGATATGTGGTGCAATGGTCATAAATTTCCCATCAAACAATTTGATGAAACAAGGAAAAATTTGGATAGTGGGATAACTGCAGTATTCCAGATTACTAATGTTTCCTCTAGGAGTGACAGACATCCCCAAGAGTATGAAAATAGATACTATTGGTATTTAAACAATATACTTGAGTGTGACTTTAATTCATTCAAATTAGTTCTGTTTGATGTCAAATGGTATAGGTTACGAATGCATGAACGTGATGAGGAAATAAATGTTATTCAACATGCCAACGGATTTCCAATGATTAAAACAATGATGTTTAAAAGAGGACATGATCGCTATGTTTTTCCAATCCAATGTGAACAGGTATTTTACTCAAATGTTCCAGGTGAAAGGGATTGGTCATTTGTTGTTAGATATGATCCAAGAGGAAAGCCAATTAAGTATACTCATTTATAGGAAGAAGATGATATTAAAGATCAAGAAGATGATTCGACAGAATCTCAGATAGAGCCGAAAGATCATGGAGGGTTGACAGATGAAGAAGACGAAGAAGATCATGATCTAGGCATAGGAGACAATATTGCAGTTCCTGATGACGATGTCGATGAAAATATGCTTGAAAATGGCATTGATGATGATGATGATATCATCGATCTTTTCAACATAGTTTCAAAACCAGAAGATGATACAGATGTCGAGTTCGATGAAGAAGATCAAGATAGAGAATAAGGATGATTACACATATGTTGAGGTTTGATTAGGTACGTGACTATATACTATTTTAATTTGTATGCATTATTCTCTTAAAATAATTTACTTTTAATGCCATGGGTTAATTACATGTTTTTAAGTTTTATGCGACGTTTTTATATCTTAGGTTACATGTTGATTAATTATTATTTGAAACTTGAAAATAGTTGTCAATATAGTAAAGTACGTGGTAGACTAAAAATATCATTTAGAAACAAATAGTTTCATGTACCTTCATTAATTTTTGTTTTTGTAGTTTCTATGCATGAATCTTAATAGGACGTTGCTTTCGATTATTTTATATTTTATAGATTGGGTTTTGGGGATCAATTGAGAGTGATGTGAAGGGGAGGGGAGGGGCCATGTGAGCTTCCACTCTCATGTGGTTGGCCTTCCTCAGTAGAGGATAAATTATTCTTGAAACCAAGAGAAGCTCTTTCATTTTTATACCATCATCATCGTATAAGAGTTCATCAATATTGTTACCTATTTGAATCTTCTTAGAATTGAGATTCATTACATAGTCGTTGAAAAATGACAAAAGACTTATGTATGCACTAAAATTTGTCATGGATAGACTATTTTCATGCCTTAACGATATGGGAGGGTTTCTGGACTCAAATTTGAGTGACACACCCACTTTCTTCCATCATCAATTCATCATGGAAACCATAAACCCTATTTTTCATATGTTCTAGTAGATATGTTAATGATTCCATGTTTTCTATTTGTATCTGACAGAAGGTCCAACTAGTGTGAAAAGTATCAAATTAATATTTCAAGTTGATAAACCAAATATTAAATGAATACAATCATCATTTGATATTGTCGCAAGAGAGATGAATGTAAATAATCTTACGACGAATTTTCTATACTATCAACGGAAAATGTTCGTCGATAATTTTATGTCGTTAGTATGTAATTTTGTAAAAAAATAATGGATCTTGGGGACTACACCATGGTCAAGGAATGAGGAATGAGGAATGATGAAGGAGGAACGAAAATTGCAAGAGGACTAGACACCGACAACATGGACCTACGAATGGGGCCAACATTGAAATTTTTTCAAACAGTTTCTATAAGCACTGAAATTTGTCATGGATAGACTATTCACATGCCTTAATGATATGGAAGGGTTTCTAGACTCAAATTTGGGTGACACACCCACTTTATTCCATCATCAATTCATCATGGAAAGCATAAAACCTATTTTTCATATGTTCTAGTAGATATGTTAATGATTCCAAGTTTCATATTTGTATTTGACTGAAGCTCCAGCTAGCTTGCAAAGTATCAAATTGATATTTCAAGTTGACAAACCAAATATAAAATGAATCCAAGCATCATTTGATATCGTCGCAAGAGAGACAAATGTAAATAATCTTGCAACGAACTTTCTATACTATCGACAAAAAACATTCGTCGATACTTTTGTGCCATTAGTATGTAATTTTGTACAAAAACAATGGATCTTGTGGACTACACCATGGTCAAGGAACGATGAACAAGGAATGAAAATTGCACGAGTATTAGACACTGACAACATGGACCTGCGAATGGGGCCAACGTTCAATTTTTTTCAAACAGTTTCTGTATGCACTGAAATTTATCATGCATAGACTATTGGCATGCCTTAATGATATGGGAGGGTTTCTGGACTCAAATTTGAGTGACACACCCACTTTATTCCATCATCAATTCATCATGGAAACCATAAACCCTATTTTTCATATGTTCTAGTAGATATGTCAATGATTCAAAGTTTCATATTTGTATTTGGATCAATGTCTCGCTAGTGTGAAAAGTATCAAATTGATATTTCAAGTTGATAAACCAAATATGAAATGAATCCAAGAATCATTTGATATCGTCGCAAGAGAGATGAATGTAAATAATCTTGCAACGAATTTGCTATACTATTGACAAAAAAAGTTAGTCGATAATTTTATGCCATTAGTATGTAATTTTGTACAAAAATAATGGATATTTTGGACTACACCATGGTGAAAGAATGATGAACGAGGAACAATGAATGAGGAACGAAAATTGCACGAGGACTAGACATCGACAACATGGACCTGCGAATGGGGCCAATGTTGAAATTTTTTCAAATAGTTTCTGTAAGCACTAAAATTTGTCATGGATAGACTATTCATATGCCTTAACGATATGAGAGGGTTTATGGACTCAAATTTGAATGACACACCCACTTTCTTCCATCATCAATTCATCATGGAAACCATAAACCCTATTTTTCATATGTTGTAGTAAATATGTTAATGATTCCAAGTTTCATATTTGTATTTGACTGAAGGTCCAACTAGCTTGAAAAGTATCAAATTAATATTTCAAGTTGATAAACCAAATATGAAATGAATCCAAGCATCATTTGATATCATCGCAAGAGAGACGAATGTAAATAATCTTGCGACGAATTTGCTATAATATTGACAAAAATAGTTCATCGATAATTTTATTCCATTCGTATGTAATTTTGTACAAAAATAATGGATTTTGGGGACTACACCATGGTCAAGGAATGAGGAACTAGGAACGATGAAGGAGGGATGAAAATTGCATGAGGAGTAGACACCGGCAACATGGACCTGCGAATGGGGCGAATGTTGAAATTTTTTCAAACAGTTTCTGTAAGGACTAAAATTTATCATGGATAGACTATTCACATGCAATAATGATATGGGAGGGTTTCTGGACTCAAATTTGACTGACACACCCACTTTCTTCCATCATCATTTCATCATGGAAACCATAAACCCTATTTTTCATATGTTCTAGTAGATATGTTAATGATTCCAAGTTTCATATTTGTATTTGACCGAAGGTCCATCTAGCTTGCAAAGTATCAAATTGAGATGTTCAATGTCCGTCTTTTAATCTAGAGTAGTGTTATTTCATATTTTGATCATACTAGGGCTTGATCAAAAGTAGATATATATTTCATACTAGTGCGTCAACAACACAATTTTTTTCTCTAGGAACTACTTTGATTGCGAAATCATCAAATAGTTCCATGGTATCCCATATTGCATTTATGCATTTTTAACCTTTAATTCTTAGAAATATATGCTTGTTTTACTTTTAATATAATGATATTTGATTCCCCAATTGATTTTATTCATTTTATTCCCATATCAATTGATTTTAATCATTGATATTCAACTTGGTATCTCATCACTGGTTTTGTATGAAGTGTGACA
Organism: Picea engelmannii; assembly: GCA_009831015.1. Classification (NCBI taxonomy): domain Eukaryota; kingdom Viridiplantae; phylum Streptophyta; class Pinopsida; order Pinales; family Pinaceae; genus Picea; species Picea engelmannii. Next base: position 879,762 of record ML777477.1, read on the forward strand.
TAAGTACCCTCACAAGTTGGGATGGTTGCATAAGATAAATCCATTCAAATATTATCGGCTTAACATGTAGCCCAATTTTCAAACAATAACATTCCCCAAGGATTTGGTACATCTACAACTGTCACATCCATCAATACAAAGATGTATGAATATGCAGTTGGACTGACCTTCAGATCCTTGATAAGACCACACACCTTGATTTCTCTCAATCCACACCACATACGTTCCAATATGGTGTTGTAGTCTTTAGACCTAATTGGTTCATGAATTGCAATGAAATTACATTGGTTGAGGCCCTATAATCCAACATACATTGATGAAGAATAATTTCATTTAGTACCAAGGTTATGAAAAAATGTGCATGACTCATGTTTTTCCTATATTTATGAATGGATTTCGAAATTAAGGGTTGGTCTTTTTTTTCTTCTAGATTAAGATACTTCTTCACCTTGTTCATTTGTGAGGAAATCTTGATTAGCTTTGAAAGGGGAACTAGAACTGCTATCTTAGCTAAAACATTGACTACATTGACATTTAGTTTCACACTATCACTAGTGGTACTCTTGTTAGATGACAATGAAGTCACTGGACTAGTATTCAAAGGTAGAGGTGGCCTACTCCATGGTTTTATTTGTGGCTCGGAATCATTGGGTTGTAAAATATACATTGATATATTCCTCCTCATGTATTAAATGTATTTATCTTTCCTAAGATTTTTTTTGGCTTCTTCACCTATAGAGTTTGACATGGTCATCCCCATAAACCTAGCAATGGTAACACTTATTTTGACCAGATGGGTTTTTTGTTTGATGCTATATATGTAATCAAGGTCTTCAACAAAATTTAAACTTTCAAGGCCACTAGAGTCATAAGCTTATAAACCCTAATATAACCTCCCTATCTCCTACCATCTATAATGTCAATAACCCATATCCCATTAACAACTAATAGAACCCTTGGTATCAATAAAGACATATAATGTCGAATCCTTACACCTTCTATTGCATCTAACAAAAATAACAGTGGATTCCTATACCCTTTGATCCATAACCCTATAACCCATCTCATTCCTAACCCATATGAATCCCAACAAAAATAAGCACTTCCACGGTACATTATAACCCATAATATAAGACATAACCACTACAACTCCTAATCCCTAAAACTTATAACACCTATAAAACTTATACTTAGCTTGCACCTCAAGAAATTAATGATATAAAGCATGGTAAGGGAATGATACTTCTAACCAACAAAACAAAACCCCAATAACTTCATAACACCTCGTGCCAAAGGAACAAAGTTCAGATTATAAAAATATCACAATTGGTTTTCATGAAAGCTATAAGTTGTTTAATTCTGATCAATGGAGGATACCAAAAATATTAGGTCACAATCAACAATTTCCCATTTGCAAGCTAATCCCTTTAGTCCACCAATATTAATGGTACGAGTTTAGTAATCACAATGTTGGTTACAAGTCCCGTCCCATCCATCATAATAGATTTGTGTGCTTTTTTTTTATTGATCAGGTGATCAAATTTTGCTCAATTTTCAAAGTGCTCGGAATGCACCGAAAATAGTGCCATTGCGTCCGTCTCGTCTTCCTAATTTTGGCAGTATATTTACTTTCTCAAACAGAGTCTGTATGGAGAAGATATCGTGATCTATCCGCCAAGCCAAACAGGCAAAAAATTTGGATGTTGATTGTACCTGTTCATACAGTCTGTACGATGACGTGGTAGGGGGTGACGTGGCACATTTTATTTGGTTGATGTCAGCGAGTATCATGTTGACACGTGTCCTTTATGGGTGAATAGTATGAGGACACGTGGCCCAACCTGAGGGCGCCACGTGTCGCTCATTCTTTGGTCATTGTTTCATATGTAAAAATTGTATTGGGAGTCCACGGGGTTCGACCCCTGGACCTCCCATAGCACAAATCTTACAAAGCCTCCACTAACCAACATTCCTGCCATTGTTCCTTGTTAGCTATGCCATAAAACATATATTTATGTTTACATATTGTATTATACCGAAAAGGGCGTGGGCCGGGGCTTAAGCCCCAACCCATGGTTTCATTACACTATAGAACCATGTGTAAATATATGTGCGCGGATTTAAAATTCACGGGACCAAAGTTTATACATTGTATTGTGCCATATATATATTGCATTGTTTACACCATAGTGTAATGCGCGCACGGTTATACATTTGCGCGGGGTTTTAACACATATGCCCACGGATTTGCATACGACCAGGAGCGCGGGATTGGTTCCAACGGTTGGAACGAATTAACCAACTTTTGACTTAGAGCGTGGTCCTATGTGCCATGTGCCTAGGTGTCGAGGCGGTTAGGCGCCGGCGTGCCCTTAACTATCCTACGGTTTGTACCAGTGCGCGGTTGCATATGAGACTGAGTTTTTATGCTTAAAAGAGCGTGTGAGCCAGGTTCACTCAAGGAGGGTGCGAATTGTAGAACCAGAGACAACAAGCTTGAAGAGGGAGACTTCCAGGAGGCCTAACTTCTTCATTTTTCGACCGATTGAGGTGCCGAAAGAGCCCATACAGGGGTTTTGGGACG
>ML777477.1:892378-913560 GCA_009831015.1 Picea engelmannii
AACAAATATATATATATATATATATATATATTAATATATATATATAAGTATATGTTTCAAATTAAAACTAAGTACTGTGATTAATTAAAAGTAATTAATCATTGGAATTAGAATGATTAATTAATTAAGTGAGTAATTAATGTTAATGTTAAATTATGTTAAAAAAATCACACTAATTAGTTTTAGATGAAAAGTTTAGAGGCTTAGACCAAGGTAAGCGGGACGAGGTTTCATGCACGGTAGGAAAGTAAGCTATAGGAATTGGCGAGTATGGCGGCGCAAATCTAGCATAGCTATGAGGCGAGAGGAGTCAATAGTTTTCATAGGAGAAGAAATCAATCTTATACTCTTTATCCCTAACCTAGCCACCTCCCCTAAAGAGAGTAACGTCTATTTATAGACAAGTAAAAAGAAACTTACGCCTAACCATGTTTTCTAGTTTAAGTTGCGCAAATTTGAAATGTCCTTGAACTCACCCTGACAACTTTGGTTGATGAATATTAAATCATACAGGATGGTTAGGACTCGAGGGAATCGAGGCAGAGGAATATCGTCGCAGGCACTGCCAACACCACTAGCGCTACCTTCACCATCACCCAAACTAGCTCTCATACTGTGATCTTTGGAGGCCATAAATGAGACTTTAAAGGGGCGAAAACCAGTAGGAATCGAAGTGGAACCCCCACCATATGGAACAGGTAATCCATAAGAATTGAGGGATTCAGGGGGAGGATCTCCACCTGAAGACATCACTAGATAACTGTAGAAGATCAAACTTTCGGAGTTTGTCAGGAGTCGCGCCAATGAACGCACAGAAGCATGGTTGGAAGGCATGACAAGGTTTTTTGCCTTAAGGGACTATGCATCCACCTCAAAGGCTAAGATAGCGATTTTTCAATTGAGAGATAGTTCCTTGAACTGGTGGGGCAACCTAGAAAGGAAACTACATCTTACCCCATACATCGTATCTTGGGAACTTTTCGAGGAGAGGTTCCGAAGGAAATATATACCAACTTACTATGAGGAACAACAAGTAGGAGAATTTCATTCTCTAGTACAGGGAAACAGGACCGTAGAGGAATGTGAGATTAGGTTTATGGAATTGGTTAAGTATGTTTCATACATGGATAATGACCAATGACAGGCATAACGCTTTGTCTATGGGTTGAACCCTAAGATAAGGGCTATGGTCCATATGTGGAAACCATCTTCAGTAGCGAAAGCTGTGGAAAATGCACGTTACGTGGAGGAACACATGAACTTAGCTGGAGGTATGAGACTGACCTTCCTGCATCATCCTGGATTCATAGGGAAGGCCCCTAGGAAATTTCCCAGGGGAGGGGGCTCAAGGCCACCTCCATATGGTAACAGATTCGCACCAAGGACAGTAGCCGCAGGGATTTGTAGCGAGTGCAGCATCTCGTTCATCACCAACAATGTAAGTACGTCCCGACCATCTCAGGGAGCAGCTAGTAGGGGTAGGGGTTCGAGGGGAAGGAACTCGTTTTAGAGATAGTCATAGAATAGTGTGTAGGTTCAATCTCGTGTTATCTATTGGGGATGTGGAGGACCCGATTACCAGCGGGACTACCCAAAGTTACAAGCAGGATTTGTGCATAGAGAAGGAAAGGCCCCGATGGGAAGAGCAAGTAGCAGCCACCAAATTTACGTAGCGGTTAATAATCGCCAGGATGAACATCAATCCATGGTGGTGGAGTCATCAGGTATGCTAAACCATATCAATGTTAATATTTTATTTGATTCTGATGCAACAGATAGTTTCATTTCACCATCTACATTAGAAAAGAGTGGGTTGGCAGCCTACGAGCACGATGAATTTGAACAAGTTGAGATGACTTCAAGGGAAAAACAAGTGGTAGGACCTAGCATCGATAATTGTATGGTAGACTTAAGAGTGTGTACTACCAAGTTGAAGGTATATGTCACTTCTCTCAGGGTGTATGACCTAATCATTGGAATGGATTGGTTAGAAGCTCATCAAGCTTTCATAGATTGTTTCGCAAAAAGGGTGCTCTGTGTTGATGACAAAGGAAGGCTAGTAGAGATCCAGGGTGTACAGAGAAGGGTGTCATTACGCTTTATCTCAACTATAAAGGTTAATAGATACTTGAGGCAAGGGTGTCGACTATATGTAGTGGAAGTAGTGAATGAAAGGAAGGGACCCCCATTAGATCAGTACCCGGTATTGTCAGAATTTAAGGATGTTTTTCCGAACGAGTTACCAGGGTTATCTCCTGAGAGGGAGCTTGATTTTACTATTGAGATAAAACCTGGTGCAAAACCAATTTCCAAGACTCTGTATCAGATGACAGCGCCAGAACTTTGTGAGTTTCAAATGCATTTGAAAGAGTTACTGGACTTAGGGCTAATAAGGCCTAGTGTTTCACCTTGGGGTGCACCAATAATTTTTGTAAAGAAGAAGGATGGATCCTTAGGACTATGTATAGATTATAGGGACTTGAACTATGCTACAGTGAAAAATAGGTACCCAATGTTGGAAATAGATGACCTCTTTGATCAGATGAAAGGAGTAGCGGTATTCTCAAAGATCGATTTGTGATCAGGGTATCATCAGTTAAGGAAGATGATATCCCAAAAACTGCCTTTCGAACTCGGTTTGGGCATTACGAGTTTGTCGTAGTACCTTTGGGATTGACCAATGTGCCAGTAGTATTCATGAGCCTCATGAATGGCATATTACAAAAGTACTTAGAACGTTTTGTAAAGGTATTTCTAGATGACATCCTCATCTATTCCAAAAACGAAAGAGAACATGTGGAACACTTACGAGTGGTGTTATCCTGCCTTAGAAAGAACAAATTGTATGGGAAGTTTTCGAAGTGTTCCTTCTTTCAAAAAGAGATCCACTATTTAGGTCATATGATTTCCGATGAAGGAATCTCTGTGGACCCAGAAAAGGTAAAGGCCATTATGGAGTGGCCAGTGCCGAAAAATGCCCATGAGGTGAGAAGCTACATGGGGCTAGCAGGTTATTATTGGAGATTTGTGGAAGGATTCTCTAAAATAGCAAAACCCATCACCACTTTGTAGTGCAAGGGGGTCAGGTATGAATGGATAGAAGAATTTGATAGTGCATTCATTGAGATTAAGAGGTTACTAACTAGTGCGCCAATTCTACGAGTGTCGGATATGGAAAAGGACTTCACAGTCTGCACGGATGCCTCGAAGCAAGGGTTGGGGGTTGTGCTAATGCAGGATGGAGGAGTGATAGGTTATGCATCAAGGAAGTTGAAGAAACATGAAGATCTTTATGCTACTCATGATTTAGAGTTGGCAGATGTAATTCTAGCACTGAAACTTTGGAGGCACTATCTTGTGGGGTGAAAATTTGACCTCAAAATGGACCATCAAAGCATAAAACATCTCTTCACTCAAAGGAATCTGTATGCCAGGAAAAGGTGATGGAGTGATTTTATGAGTGAGTATGATTTTGGTATTTCATACATCAAAGGAAAGGAAAATGTTGTCACAGATGCCTTGAGCAAGAGACCACGTGTCTTCTCCCTGGTACCCTTAAAAGTCAATCTGAGAGAATGTGTGTTGGCACAACTCCAAGGAGACAGTTGCTATTTAAAGGTTACTTCAAACCTCCAGAGAGGGAGACAATTAAATCCAAAATATGAAGGATATAGTTTGGAAGCTGATGGACTATTGAGATATCAGGGAAGGATGTACATCCTTGAAGATGGGGATATTTGAAGCATCGTACTGAAGGAAGCCCATAGAGAACTTTATTGTGTGCATCCGGGTGTAAAGAAGATGTACACAGACATGAGGAAACTTTTCTTCTGGGTAGGCATGAAGTGCGATGTAGTCCATTTAGTTTCCAAGTGCCTAGAGTGTCAACAAGTGAAAGCCGACCACCATCACCTGACAGGTCTCCTACAACCACATGATGTTCCTATGTCCAAGTGGGAAGTCATCTCTATGGATTTTGTTGTGGGGTTGCCACTCACATCTCATAGACACAATGCCATTCTTGTGATAGTGGATGAGTTAACCAAGAGTGCTCATTTTATTCCATTTAAAGACACTTACGATGTCACTGATGTGGCATGTGGGTTTGTAAGTGAGGTTATCCATTTTCACGGGATACCTAAGAATATCATTTCAGATAGGGACTCTAGATTCACTTTTAGGTTTTGGACAAGTTTGCAGTCAGCATTGGGGACTCAGTTGAACTTAAGCACAACTTATCATCCTGAAACAGATGGGAAAACTGAGAGAGTGAATCAAGTCATGGAATACATGCTTAGGATGTATTTCATGGATAATCAAACCCAGTGGGAGAAGTACCTACCTTTGGTAGAGTTTTCCTACAATAACAGTTTTCATAGCTCCATCAGAATGCCACCCTATAAAGCTTTGTATGGAAGGCCATGCAGAACACCATTGAGTTGGGAAAGATTAGAAGAACAAGTAACAATTGGGCCAGAATTGATTCAAGAGATGGAGGAAGAGGTGATTCAAATTAGGCGGAGACTAAAGGAAGCACAGGATAGGCAGAAAAGTTATGTGGATGCACACAGGACCAACCGAAGTTATGAAGTGGGAGACCATGTTTTCATTTGTATTAGGCCTAATAAGGGTACCATACGGTTCAGGAAGGGGACAAATTTATCAACTCGATTTATAGGACCATTCAAAATCAAAGAGAAAATTGGACCCATTGCCTATCGTCTCGTACTATCACTCCACTTGCATAAAACTCATAACGTTTTTCATGTATCTGTTTTACAACATTATGTTGCTGATGAATCACATAAACCAAATTGGAAGGAATTGCAAGAATCAGACGTGGGAACTCTCACGGTAGAAACATTACGCATATTGGATCGTAGAGTCTGACAGCTTAGGAACCATCTGGTAGACCAAGTTAAGGTCCAATGGGACAAGTATAGTCCAAGATCTGCTACTTGGGAAGACACCGAGACAATCCCTCACTTTTTTGACCACCTCGAGAATATGTTTCTTTAAGGTTGGGTGTATGTAACACCACCTTTTGACTTAGACGGTCAGGATTACCTGAGGCCTACACTTTCATTTTCTATTCACAGTGAAACTATTAAATGATACACTTAAATTTTTAATACGTATGAACCTTTATGAATGTTTAAATATATTTGGATAATGATGGATATGATGCGATATATTGTGAGAATGTAAATTTTATGAATGTTTAATATTATTGATGGTGATGGATATGATGTGATCTACTATGTGAATGTAAATTTTATGAATGTTTAAATGTTATTAATGATGATGTATATGATGCAACATATTGTGTGAATGAGAATCCTATGAAGGTTTAAATGATATTAGAATGATATTGGATATGATGCAATCTATTTGGTAAATGATAATTTTATGAATGGGTGTCGAAATTGAATTATGGGATATTATGAGATCTATTTCTAATTTGAAAACTTTGACGTTCAGTTCTTGGTACATGTATACTGAATTTAAATGATGGTTGTATACAATTACATGAGGATAATGCATATAAATGTATGAGTTTGTGTTACACACTAATCTGCAGGTTATGGGCTATGAAATAGCCAAGGGGTAATAATGATGAAAGTGGATGACATGACCATTGGCCAAGAAACAATATGGTATGAATCCTTGTACGTGAAATTATATTGGTTTGGATGCATTGCTATGATATGTGGACCAGTGCAGGATTTCAGTTGATGAGACTGCCCAAAAACGAATAAACGATGACAAAACTCCCAGCAACACGGTGCCACTGTATATTCCATTGTAGGGTGTGGACCCTAGTTATGATTAGGAGGGGTGGAGGAATTTCTCATTGTGTATCCTCTAAAACCTAAAGTCATGGGAGGACGGTGTTAGCTCATGCTCCACTAGACGTGTGATGATGACTGACAGTTGCCTGCAGGGGAAGATTGGTGGAGATAGTGACACTTCCGCTTACGGGTTCTATTTGGAGTTAGGTCAATATAGTTGATGCTCCAAGATAGTCCAGCAGAGGAAGGATAGGAATGAATATGGAAGTAATTTACGGAGGAAGGATGAGTAGAAATAGTTGATAAAGTATGAAGATTTGTCTGATGGTGGAATTTATTGTTTTTCCCTTCTAAAAAGAAAATGTGTATATATGAATATTCATAATTATGTAACTAAACCACAGTTGTCTAAATAAAATTGTTGAACTCGATAATTGTAATTCAAGGGTTTCACAAAAATTTGATTGGTTTATTGTCTTTTATAAAAGAATAGTCTTGTTGATTGGATTGGATGCATACATACATTACTATAAGGGTGATAGTTATTGATTATTAGTACATGCACGAGACTTGTATGTACTAGCTACACATGCATTTCTTGTACATGTACACTAGTATGCATGAGTTTTCTTGGCTTACTTACTAATAATGTCGGTTAATTGTTATGAATGTGTGATCCATGTTTCTTTTCCTTTGTATAATGAAATACCTTAACTTCGGGATGAAGTTTCCTGAAGGGTGGGTGTATGTAACAACCCTGGTTAAATAGTTGCATAGGGTTTATTAAGTATAGTTAATTAAATAATTAACTGTCTTAATGTGTATTAGTTAAGTAATGATTAACTATTAATAATATTAATTAATTAATGTTTAATGTTTAATAAATGTTGATTAATTAATTAATTGATTACTTAACACATTCAATGATTTGGGTAATGAATTCAAGGCTTAACAACTTTAATTTATTTATTATAAGATTTTACGTATGACAGGGGATAAGGTAATAAAGGGAAGGATAGGGTAATAAATAGAGGGATAAGGTGGGTGGCATTAATGGAGGGTAGGGAGTCAGTGAATGGGGGGAGATATGACTGGGTAGAGGCCTTTGGAAGGGGGATTATGAAAAATGGGGAGTAGAGGACTGTATTTTTTCTGTGGGATATTTTCCTAGTTTTGGAGTTTGGCTTTGGAGGTTGGCTATACTGTTGAGGGGACACCAGGTTGCTGGGAGTTTTGGGCTCGGGGGCCAAGAATCCTCACAGAATCCTAGAGCTAGGGAGCCAGATAGGTTGCTCCTAGCTGGACAGGTGGTTAGTCAGTTTTGGGCAAGGTTTGGTCACAGCATTAGGAAAATATTGGACATAGCAACAAGGAGGACAACCAGATAAGAGATAATTTTATCATCAAGCAGAGGTATTTTTATTTCTGAATTTGCTGAGTTATGTGATGATTATGTAATTTATTTTCATTCTATGGATAAATTTAATTCTTGTTGAATATTATATGCTTATATGATGATTAATGAATTATTTATGCATTGAAAGAAATTTTATGTTTAATTGTATGAATTTTTTTTAGGCTTAATTAATTGAGGTCACTACATTTTGTGTGTAGGAAACGACCTTTTTTATAGGCACGTAGAGAGCAAGGCCTTGTCTATTTTTGGGGCAACCTTACACATGAGGTGGAATTGCCAGAATTCCAACCTCAAAAAGGAACTTATGGATTATCTTGAAGGCCTCTTTGGTGTAGACACATTCAATACGAAAGGGGTCACATCTGTAGTGGGTGAATATTTAAAAGATACCGAGGATGTTTATAGACGAATCTTGGAAAGAAATCCTAGGTATGAGCATCCTCCCTCAATTCCAAAGCGAGTGTGGAAGGCGATCATTGATGATGCAAAAGAGAATATTTTGAGAAAATCAGGTGAACAATAACTGGTACACAAAGGTAAATTAAAAAATTTTGAATTCAATACTAGCTTTATTTTTCTTTAGATCTAAATAAAAGTGTGGTTATATATAACATACTTGAAAATTTTGATAATAGGTTTCCTGACACTTCGAAGGCAACCAAAGCAAGGATTTCCAAACATGGACAACACAATCTAGGCTAGGGAGGCTACTTGAGTTTACAATCACGAATTGTAAGTAACCAAACATCTTAATAATATTATTTGTATCACCTTACAACTTTAAGGTAATTTCAGCCAAAAACATTAAAAAAAATACCCTTATGCAATGCAGGGTGACGACTTCGGAACTGAAACCACGGATGAAGACCTCCAAATTGGTTACAAGTACGGTTATAAAGTCATGGCTGATCGTAGGAAAATCATGGGCTAGACCCCAAGATCCAATTTGATGGATAAGGTAAATAAAAATTAGTCCACACTAACCTTTCATTACTTATAAAATATGTAAATGTTTGATATCGTCCATAATTTAATGTCTTACTTTGTTTTAATCAGGGGAGCAACGCTATAAACCCTACCATTAGTATTGAACAACATAGCATTGATAGTGAAACACAGCCAGAAGATCATGTTGCTCCCCAGTAGCTCCATCCCAGTGAGGTGTAGTCCCAAGATGTTCATGTGAATGAGGCCCATGATGGTAAAATGTTTATATTTTAATCATATACTTAATAATTTTGTACTTATAAATTTTGATGTTTCAATGGAAGAGAATGTCATAGATAATCATCCTTGAACTAAAGATCAGGTGAACATGCCAGCATCCATTCCAACGGTGCTGACTAGAGGGCCAGGTAAATAATTACATTGCAGAGTTTTTTTTTAATATTAATGAACTACTTCAATGATATTTAAAAATTGGCCATATAAATTTAATATTTTTTATTTTTTTAGGTGATGGCCCCTCATAGCAAAATCCATGCCGTGGGTACGAGACCAGACATACTCAGCATGAAAGGATTGAAACAACATCATCTGTTGAAGAGCACCTAGTAAACGAAGACATGGACATTGATGATTTTCTTAAGAACTGGAAGGCAAAAAAGAAGACTAAAAAAAATTCATGATGTCATGTAATAATTTTATAAGATAGATAGATGTACATTATATAGCTGATAATATACACAAGGCTATTTCTATGGCTTGTATATATCTATGAATGTAATTTTGTTATACACTTAATGATAATTTCAGCTTCTCTTAATGATGCAACCTCCAAAATCTTGTGACATGATATACAGATCTTTGGAAGTCTTGTGACATGTTTCATTGTGTCTCACATGACAAAGAGCATTACCATTATTTTCGTTATGTCTTTTCATTGTGTCATGGACATGGTGTTTTATGTTTAAGAAGAGATCTTAGTGACTGCCAGTCCACTTTAGAGTCCCAAAATAAACTTTAGAACCTATCTCTGATCTAGAGGTGAAGATGGAAATATCATACAAGACATTTTCATTCTATGTATCCAGTTAGCATAGTTTGTGGATATGTCAACCTTTGATAACAAAGTTCTTAAACTTTATTTTATGAAGCAGTCATCCCTTTTTTACAATGTGGAATCCGGAACAAAGAGGTATATGAAGGCATTTTTTGCATAGGAGGATAATAACCTTATTGGATTTGTGTAGGAAGAAAAATGTTCCACTGTTTGTTCCATGGAAAATATTCCATTGACATATTAAGATGGTAGTAAGGAAGAATTTGGAGGGGGACTGGTCCATATAAATTCCAATTTTTTGTATTCCTATTTGTAGATGGGAAGGGGGAAATATGATCATTGGGAATTGAAATTGTATTTAGCAAAGAACTAGTATTCAAGTAATAATCAAGGTTGCATTTTGGGAAAGCTTAATTACATGTGACCAAATCAATGAAAAACACGAAACTATAAGTTGTAGTTCTTACTTAATTTTGTGTAGCTTTTCTTGGTGCTGCTGGTATATTGTGGACATTAATATAATTTCTTTATTTCTTAGTCTCGAGGATTAGGGCCATTTTTTCTAAACAATGGCCTTAGGTGATTGACCTTTACCCTCATCCATCATCATCGTTGTCTTCTACCTAAAAACCCTTTTCTTGTTATTGTTTGACGTGGGGATGGATTTCTATGATTACAACTCCTATATTTGTTTCCTCTGAGATATTGTGCCAGGATTGATTCATACGTGAAGATTGATTTCATATTTACATGCAGAGTCAGATGGTTTCTTTACAACCACTACCTCTGTTAGTTTCTATGGATTCTTGCCTAAAATAATTCTGGTTCAAAATTCTTTGCAAAGGTCCTATGGCTAACAAGGCTGGTGAGAACCTTCACCTTTGTCAACTCCATCTTCCTTGCTCAAATTTGCTATCTATATAGGATTCTTGTGAGCCTGTGTGGCTCTAGGTCATTTAGTGTGTATGTTTTCCATACATATGAAATTTCCATGGTGATTCCCCAAGTTTTTGTCTGGTCTTAAAGGTTTGTAGAGGATGCATACTAATATATACTCTCTCCTAATATCTGAAGCAATAGGAAGTGCCCCAATCCTATCCATTAAATTATCATTCAAATTCATTGGCTAGGTGAATGACTACTACATCTTTCATGACAGTTGTTGGTTGCAAACTAGTGAACAAATAATCCAGTATCCAACGGAATAGGTTTTCTGGTAACATGGCAATATTTTCCTGGTAGTTAAACAACTAAATATAGCAAGGATTTTCTTGAACCAGTTGCAGGTGCCTACAAGAAACCTAGTGATTGAGGATGGAGCTCTTTTGGGGTCTTATCCTTATATTTTTAGTACAATCTTCCTCGTGGATAATCGTTGGTAAGATAAAAATGGTTTTGTTGACTTGGTGACAGTTGAGAACCACCAAAGCACTTGAAACTTCATACATCCATTCTCCAATGTTGACATGATATTTCCATGCTGATGTAAGATGACTGCAACAAAGTATGAATTCCTAAAATATGATGCACTAGATACATATGGTTAAGATGGATTTTGATTATGCATGCGGTGCTCAATCATGGGATGATATTTTATTTGGTAGACTCCATATCTAATCTTCTTGCACAGTGTATTCCAAAGGCTAAAACTCCCTTAGAGTGTACATGGTTATTTCTCATAGACATTTAGCTATTATTCAGTCACTTAACCTTTTAATGTCTTTGAAAAATGAAGGTTTGAAGGGTGGTCACCTCCACGATCCAAAACACATTTCTGAAAAGGTATAAATCATTTTCTTCTGTTATGTCATGAAATTTTCCTTCATTTCCTTGTATACTTAAATTCAAAACCAGAAAAAAAAAAATGACACATAGCATGCATAACACATAATTTTTTTATGACTGGGAGTAATAGTAATTTTTCATATTCATAAACAAAAAAATGAAACTTATCTTTTAACAAAAATTAGTCCAAGAGATTGGTCATGTAAGAGAAAATTTCCATTGAACCACAACCATCTAGTGTAGATAACACCACCAACCTAGGTTATGAGGCCACCATGGTGAAAAAACCAAGCAATAAGATTCTATATTTCTCATCCCAACCTTTCTACTCACATTCTTACCTAACCTTCTCAACATAAAGAATTACAAGAATCTGATTCATCCTACGATAGATAGGGAACTCTCTTCCAGTACTGGGAGTAATAGTAATTTTGCATAAATGGAATATTTACACCAATCCCTATAAATGAAATATTTACACCAAAATATAATATGGATGTTATTAAGAGGTTTGAAACACTAGGTATGGATATCAAGGACTTAACCATGATCCAAGGACAATAACTAGTGCCTAAAGAATATTTCTAGGGTTCATGGTTGTATGTCCCACCTATGGATTTTGTACTATCATTATGATTGATGACAATGTTGTTAGTGTCCAAAACAATCCAAATTATTAATGGACTATTTGTAAGAATCTTTACCTTATCCTTGTATAGTAAATAAACAGAATAATAGATTAAGACTTCAATTTCTTATTGTAAAACCTCCTATCTTATCATAGATTAATCCTTTAATCATTATAGAAGTGACATTTTCATAAAGTCTCTTACAGAAGTTAAGTTTTCCAAAATTTGATCTATGTTAGGTGTTTAATAAGTTTTCATTAAGGGGGGATATGCTCTAATGCCTCCTTCTTTCTCCGATTGTGTCACCTTTGTAAATCCTTCAAACATATCCTAGGTTGTTCTTAAGGGGGCATGTTAGGATATTTCGACACTTAGGAGTTATTTAGTATAAAATTGGTCTAATGTGTCTTTATCCTAACATGGATAAGGCCTTGAATCCCATCCTTGGTCAAAACATTCTCATAATTGCATATGTATCCCACTTGGTGGCTAAATATCCCATTTAAGGGATGCATGTAATGGTTTAAGACCCCATTTTATCCCATGAGCCTTCAAATATTCATGTAGTTGATATATCTCTTATTTTCACTACTTTACCATGGTCAAGACACCAAGATCCATCCTTGGTATGAAAAAACTACTATAGGCACCCATATCCCATTTTGAGATCAAAAATCCTTTTGAGAGGTCCTATGTGGTGATTTGAGTCCATGTTCATGGACAATATCCTTAAAATATTTATATATAACTTGAATCCCTTTATTTTCTCTCTTTGTCATGGTTATGACCCCTAGACCTATCCTTGGTGCATAAAACCACATAACGTCACACATATCCCAATTGCAGGCCAAACATCCCCTTGAAAGAAACTTTGTAGTGGTTCAAGGAAATATCCATGGTTCATGAGCATTAAAAGTTTCATTTATATCTTAAGACCCTTTATTTTCTCGCATGACCATGCTCACAGTCTCCAAATCCATCCAATGCATCTAATGTTTTCTAATATTTCCCAAATCTCATTCATATGTTAAATATTAGAATCCCTAAAATACTAATTTAGATCATGCAGCCCTTGTTTTCCTTCATTGACCATGGTCAAAGCCTTGAGACCAATGCATGGTATGAAAATTCTCTTAATGATGCCTATATCCCACCAAGAGGCCAATTATTTGAGTTTGTATGGTGGTTTGAGTCCTTTTTCATGGACTAGTGCCCTAGAAGCTTCATTTACAGCCAAATTTGTGAGATCCATATCTTTTATGTAAATCCTCCTAAAAGTACCAATATCGCGCTCAAGGACAAAGTTAATTTCTAAAAGTTTTTTTTAGTTGTTTGAATAATATTCCATGTCCCATAAGACTAGTTACACTCATTTATGGATTAAGGACCTTATTTTCATCCCCTAATCATGGTCAGGGCCTGAAGACCCATCCCGGCTACACAAAAAATCCTAATGGAAACCCTTTCTCATTCATATGAAAAATATACCCTTTAAAGGGATGATGTTGTATTTAAAGGCCTTGATCATACTTTATGAATTAAGGACCCTATTTTCATCACCTAATAATGGTCAAGTCCCCAACATAAATCCCTACTACATAAAAAATCCTAATGGAAACTTCATCCAACCCATATGAAAAAGATCCCCTTTAAATGTCTCATGTTGTAGTTCATGGCTTTAATCATGGCCTATTAACCCAATAATATTTTTTCAAGGCCTAATTATTTGGATTTATCCCCCAACCATGGTTAAATCCTTCATAGCCATCTTTTATAAACAAAATATTATAACAATACCCATATCTCACTCAAAGGTTCATGATTCCCTATAGACAACATGTTATGTGGTTTAGGGCATTGATTATGTCCTTTAATCCCTAAAGGATTCATAAATGACCCAAGGGAATTATTTTCCTCGCTTGACCATGGCTAATTACTTAATACGCATGTCTCTAATGAAAAATATTTCATAATGGTACAAATATTCAACTTGGAGGCCAAATATTTCCTCTAAAGGGATTATGTTGAAGGTGATGTTCATGGATATTGAGCCTTACAAATCCATTTATGGAATAAGTCCCTTATTGTCCTCCCTTTGTTATGGTAAAGTACTTGAGACCCATTCCTACTATGAAAAAACTCATTATTATACCAATATCCTACTTATATGACAACGATTCACATTAAATGAAATATGTTGTAGTTTGAGGCCTTGATCATGGCCTATGAGATCAAGAATATTAACTTAGGTCCTAATTCCCTCGACTTCTGACCCAACCACGGTCACGGCTCTAGTACCCATCCCTAATGCATAAAACCATCTAATGGAATCCACATACCACTCTAATGATAATATATCTTATATAGGACATGTTTTCTAGTTTGTGGCATTGTCCATGGCTCTTGTAGGTCCGCAAAAGATTCATTTAGAGCCTAAGAGATTTATTGTCCTCTCATGCATATTATCAAGGCATTGGGACCTATCCCCATTATCCAAGGAATTATAGGAGAAACTGTGTTCCGCTAGGGGGATATGGTAATATTAATATTAAAATGGTAATATTAATATTAATATTAAAATTGCAGCCTAAAATATTAATACTAGAGGTGGGCAACAGGGACCTGTATGGGTTGAATCATATTGAATGATAGTGTTATTGATGCCATATTAACATAACCGATTATTCTTGAATAAGTGAAACTAGTTTTGTCCTTCATATTCATAACTATATGAAGTTGTTTATTAGAGATTATTTTGTAACCAATATGAAGATGTCTAATATTGATGTAAGTGATTATATTTGATCATCCATTGGTATTAGAATCAAGACTTAATGGTGTCCATCCTTTGGAGGTTTTGACATGTATAAATGTTATGCATTATTGATTCACATGTTCAATGTCCTATTGATTGATGGGTTGTTTACCTAGAAGGTTAAGAGGTTGATAGATTGATGATCCTTACCTTTATTTAGTGTATATGGGTTTAAATGTATTAACAGTGTTCCTAAGGATTGTTTAAAAGTGAAGATACCTTTCATCCATAGTGTTGTAGATGTCTGGTAAGAGGAATTTGTCTTAGGGATACTATGAATGGGTTTGATTGATGTTAAACCAATAATATTTGGTGGTATATTTGTATTTTTAACAAGACTTAGTTGTAACCACCCTTGAGTGTCATGTATGCATTGAATGAGTAGACCTCTTATTTATGTAGAGTGAAGTTATTATTCATGAATAGGATTGTATATGTCCATTAATTTGAATGAATGTCTATTGATATGAATGCATGGATGTGTTTAATTGTTGAACATGAAATTGTACTTGCTATGATTTGGATAATATCATTTTTAACTATTTGTCTTCATCTTGAAGGTTATGCTATGTTGTTTACTTTGAATGATAGTTTTGAGTGGGTTGTATGCACCTCTTCATAATGAGCAGGTATGAAATGATCATATAGAAAGTGTGCAATAGCGTTATGTATGACATGGTATAATACATATTTCCTGTTGTTGTTAGCTACCATATAAAAGAGAGAAACATATTTTAATTATGCCTTTGAAACTCATCATGTGAATGATTGTGAACTTTCATATAATTGACTAGTCTTAAGTCTATTATGGTAATAATTTTTTTTTTACACAAGAAAGGGGTTTATATATTAAAACCAATGGTCTAACCACTGTAGAGAAAACTTACATTATTTATCCCTGCAATTAGTGTGGGAGATTCAAGATTACAAAAGAGTTTTCCATGCTATAAAGTCCTAGAATTCCCATAACAACCGAGAGTCCAAAATATAACTAAACTCAGAATAAGAATCGACTTACAATGAAATTTTATGAGTTGCGTAAGGTCATATAATTAAACTTACAAAGAAGAGAACTAGAGATCCAAAAATAACTAATTCCACGAAAGAGAAATTCAGGATTAAACCTTCCGACACGGGATGGAGGAGCTTGCACTAGTGGTTGCCTTACCCCTTGCATATGTCTGGTAGCTCTGTCCTGCATCTTGAATTTAAATCTTTTCATCTCTTGGTTCTAGATCAACAATTTTGTTGTTAGCTTGTTGAGTTGTGTAGGTGAGGGCTTCTACAACTTCCTCCCTTAGCTGGATTAGATATTCCTCCATCATTTTGAACCTTCGACCTCCTTCCCCATCAAGACGGAGTAGGAATCTTCTATGCACACTAAGCATGTGTTTCATCCTATGAATTTCGAGTTCCAGGGAGGGAGAGGGATTAGGGGGGGTGGCTGAGTTGGAACTGGACTCCATTGCGAGAGCAGTGGACAAAGACTAGAAGGGAGGCCTGGCTGAGGCAAATGGGTAGAGACTAACTGAGGGAAAGACTGGGAGCTCAAGCCAGACGAGAAACCAGACAAAATTGGGAAGGCAAGATGAGAAGGAGCAGTTCACCACCTTCCTGTATGTAACAGTATCTCATCCGTGCGCCGCCATGGGAGGAGGGCGGACTCATGCGAGTGCCATGTGGGAGGGATAAGAGATTTGTACAGAGGTGGAGGAGGGACATGAGGTGAAGGGCATGGAGGGGGAGGGGAGGGGATGCAAACAGTCCAGATAAGTACCATCACATGGGAAAAGGGACAAACAAGGGAGGTGGAGGAGGGCTTCCACGAGTGTGATGTCAGGAGGGAACGAAGGCGACATACCCCGGGAGGCCTAGATGAGCGCTCGTCGAGTATCGCTAAAGGAGAGGGATAAAAACTAAAGTTCCATTTAGGGAGAGATGACCCTTGCTCAAGTGGGTGGAGGCTTTGGAAACTTGGTCAACTTTGGTGTTGAGATGATGGAGAACATGAAAGAAGTCAATTTTTTGGAAGGAACGAGAGAGTTGCATGATTTTCTTGAGAATGTGGCACAGATTCATTTGAGTAGGCAAGGTGTTGGTGACAATAGCTTGGATTAAAATCTGGGAGTCACCCATCACTGTTATTTCTTTGATTTCTAGATTCCAGGCTTAGATAAGTCCTTGCCAAAGGCTTAGAGCTTCTTCTATATTATTGGATTCGACTCCAGGCTCCCAAGAGTAGTCTAATTCCAGTAGTTCACCAAATTTTGTGATCCTTAGTGAGAGGATGGGGAGATTTGAGGTCTGGAGTGAGGCTATGGATCAAATATTTATCAGGGGAGTTGAGAGAAAAGGAGTTGGTGCAAGGCCAAAGGTAGGAGAGGCAGTCTCCTAGTAGGGTTTTAGCTTTGGTAGAAATGATGTCGAGTGAAGCGGTTAGAATTCTGAAGATTATGGAGTTTCTTTCGAGCCAAATTTACCAAAAGATGAATTTAGGAAGGGGCATCCAACAACACTTGATTTGAGGGTTGGCCTTGAGAGGGAAAGGACAGAGGGTGGCCCAGGTTTTTAGCAGAGTGGGTATGTCAGGAGGGAGTTGGTAATAAGGGATCCTTCCTAGAAGGGCATGCCGCCTGACTTATTTTGCAAAGGGGAAATTGAGGAGCAGATGCTCAACAGATTCTTCATGGATTTGACAGAGAGGGCATCTGATTCTATGTTTAGCGGCTCAGAGTAGTCCTAGCACTTCAAATTCATTAATTTTCTGTTAAATTATTATTAATGGAGCACATATCAATTAAAAAATTGTTATGGTAATATTAATATTAATATCAAAATTGTAGCCTAAAATAATTTTTTTTTAAATAAATATTGGTCATCGCAATTGTGATGCAAACCTTAATTGTTGCAGCAGTTTTGTATTATAAACAACAAAAAGGTGTTGTCACCTGTGCAATGACAACTTCAATTATTGTGATAGTTGTGCTATATAAAAATGAAAATTTGTCGTCGCACGTGCGACGACAACTTCAATTGTTGCAACAATTTTGTTGTATAAAAACGAAAATTTCTTGTCGCACGTGTGACGACAACTTCAATTGTTGTGACAATTTTGCTATATAAAAACAAAAATTTGTCATCGCACGTGCGACGACAAATTCAATTGATACAATGGTTTTGTTATATAAACAACGAAATGTTTTCGTCGCACACGCGATTACAACTTCAATTGATGTGACGATTTTTCTATGTAAACAACGAAAAGTTATCGAAAATTTGTCGTCGCCAGTGCGACATTCGATTAAATTATTGCAATAGTTTTTCTATATAAACAATGAAAGTTGTTGTCGCAATGGGCGTCACAATTGAGACACAATGTTGATTTCACATAGTTTGCCTATATTGTCATATTGGTGACGATATTTCTTTTTTTGTCACAATTGCCTATGATGTCACTCTTGCGACGTTTGTTCAAGTTCGTTGCAATTGCCACATGACATAAAATGATGTTTCAAAGACTCTAGATTCATCACAATGTCAACGACATAACGTCACAAGAGTGTCGAAACAACCGTCACAAAATGACCCAAATATGCTAGTGATAGGCTTGTGCAAGTGACACAAATTTCAATTTGTATGAATTTGGTGAGTGGAAATTTATGACCCAGAAGGAGTAATGGTAAACCCAAGGGTTCATGAGAATGTTGAAAGGTATAAATATTGTTAGGTTTGTAATGTAAGGTTTTGAACCCATGAAGACACCATCAGTAAAAAGGTTGTGATTTATGAAAAGGTTGTAAAATCTCTTTCATCACCTATGTATAAGCTATTGGTCAACTTTCTTCTATGTTCTGAATGATTTGGGAAATAATGGCTCTTAACACCTTGAATAATTGGAAACTCTTACGAACCTAAAGGGTTTTTATGACATTGACTAATGTATTCTTGTAAAAACATAATGTTATTTGATGCCTCGATAATTTAGGAATAGTGTATATAAGGGCTAGTTATCAACTCCTACCTTGATAATAATAAGAGGAATATTACTAATATAATAGGAATATACTTGTGGATGTCACTTGCACAATTGTTGGAGAATACAAAAAGGAAAATAATAATGAGGTCTGAAATTTTGGGTACATCATGAATATGTTCAATATACAGGGGGTAGACTAATACATACATTCATTTCCAAGAATAAGCAATGAGAAATGCAATAACATGTTTAGCTAGATACCTACATCACAAAGGTTGGCATCTTACCACAAGTGAGGTATGATTAGCAACATGATCTCTTATGGAAATTATGGAGGATAGATGAAAAGGTAAATATGGGAGGTTGTGGTGTTAGGGTAGTTCTAACAAAGGCAAGAGAAAGAAGTTGCTGGCACTAACATGACATTGGAAAAAGGAATGAGTTGACATAAACTGACTAAGAGTGAACATGAGCGAGAGAGGAAACACACTCTAATATAGGGTTATCACAAGAATAAATGTAACATATGGAAAATTGGAGTTAAGGTGAGTGTAACAAATGACGTTCATTGTTCTAGGATTTATGTAGTCATTAGGGAGCCATACACTAGTCAAGGAAATAGCATGAGTCCCATGTGACATACAATAATATGGAGAGTGTGAGTATAATAGGCATCTGAAACTAGTAATATAGAGTCATCAAAAGCACAAAAACAACACATTATAGCCTAGATTTAGTGCAAGAATGAGAGGTGGCATACATCAATGAGGTATTTTATGCAAGCATAGGAGGCAACATGCATCAACCTAAGTTCAATGCAAGCATAGAGGTGAAAAAAACCAATGGTACCAGTAAAGGAGAGAGGATCAAAGGAAGATATGATGTCACCATTGGGAGGGGATCCATAGTTGCAAGCTATGGAATGCGACCATTAAGGGGGACATCTTGGAAAACTGAAAAAAGAAGTGATAGTTGATCCTAACTAGGTAGAGGTTATCTCTAGTAGGGTCTTTCTTGAGATAATGACCTATAAAGGACTCATCGATATTATGACTAAATCAAAATGGAGAAAAAGGGGTGTAAGGAAGAAGAGATAAGGGGGAGAGGCAATACTTTCCCCAAGCATTTGAAGGACTAGGAAATGAGGAAGAGTATGTAAGAGAGCATGGAACACTAGGAGAGGAAGAAGACAAGGGGAGAGCTATGTAATATTGGGTGATACTAGGTAAGAAGTGGCTAGAGTTGATAATGGGAAGTCTAAGCTAGCCCAAAAAAACTCCCAATAGGAACAAAGATTCATTCAACTTGATAAAAGTCTTTTAAGACATGGGACCTTTTTAATGTTAGCAAATGTTGATTTTGACAAGTAATAGAAAGATAAGGAAAAGAGAAGGAATAGAAGAACAAGGGGCTACCTCGTTGTTGTAGCCAGTGAGAGGACAAGGGAAAGAAATTATCGAACTAGGTATAATAGATCATACATGTATTTTGTTAATTTTTGTGTGGTAGAAAAAAAAATATTGGGTTAAAAATCATTGGGGAGGTTTGGGATTTAGAATGAGAATAGAAGAGTGAGAGTGCACCCAGGTGGAAGGATGAGAATGTATTATTTAGAGAGTTTGTAAGAGGGATAGTGCAACTATATAAGATGAGATGGACTGATGTGATGTAAAAGTGAGAGAGAAAGGTATTTATGTATTATGTTTTGTTGGGTCCTAACATTATAAGTAAGAGGTATTGCAAGAGGTGAGTTCATAGTTTTTGTCATCTTTATAGAGTTGATAAGTATTGCAATGAGCATATTATAAATAATTTCATTGTTTTTGATTGGGTAGAAGGATGAGAAGGTATCATTTGGAATGTGTGGAAGAGAGAAAGTGAAACCATATGAAATGGTTGGATGTGAGTTACAACTAAGAGAGAGATATTTACGTAGGATGTATTGGTCAGATCACTACATGGAAATGGTATTGCAATAAAGCTGAGTTCATAGGTTTTGTTATCTTTAAAGAGTTGATAGGTATTTCAATGGACATCTTATAAATCATTCCATTGTTGTTCGTATGATATGTTCAAGAGTAAATTAGAGTAATCAAGGGGAGATACTTAGCATTCAACATTTTGTTGAAAAATCCCTATGACAAGGGTGACTCCACAATGTTTATTAATGAGAAGATGAGTTTCGTCCTATTGTACAAAGCCCCAATGATAAGGAGAGGGGTGAGAATTGATGGAAAATGCGATTAATTTGGTTACAATTGTCAAGGATTATAGTGGCAAGTTGGTCTTTGATCTAACAATTATGGTTAAAAAGGAGACTTAGAGAGGGGAATAAATTTAATTTGTCATTATGAGTAATCAGGAATCTTTTTCAATAGAGTTTGGAATAGGGAATATTTTTTGTTGGGTAGAAGTGTCCAAATATTGGTGTACCCTAGGATCATCAAGGGATTTATCATCTACGTACAAGGATTTGGATGTGAATTATTATTATTATAAGAATAAGCATTTTGTAGTAGTTTCCTATTGTACAAAGCCCCAATGATAAGGAGAAGGGTGAGGAGTGATGGAAAATGCGATTAATTTGGTTACAATTGTCAAGGCTTATAGTGGCACATTGGTCTTTGATCTAACAATTATGAGTAAAAAGGAGACTTAGAGAGGGGAATAAATTTCATTCGTGATTATGATTAATGAGGAATCTTTTTCAATAGAGTTTGGAATAGGGACTATTTTTTGTTGGGTAGAAGTGTCCAAATATTGGTG